>OY997597.1:52500-80000 GCA_963921825.1 Erodium maritimum | reverse complement strand
AGAATACAAATGTCAAGAGATTCATTTTACATTCTAGGAGAAAATTCTATATGTTAAGAGAATACATTTTGTCAACATGAACCAGCCATATCCCAAACAAAAGTGAGTCAGTTTAAAGGCATATTGCTACATTTTACATCATACTAAAAGAAATTGACAACTGCCTCTTTACATGCCAAGCAAGCTCAAGTATGAGTGAATAAAGACATTGCTAATCAGGTCAGGTCTTCCAGAAGTAAGATCCCATATACAAAGTAGCAAAGAATTACACACAACCCCTACATACCACACCCATCATTTTAGAGGGGAGAGTGAAATCAAGCAATACAATACTTATGGAGCATAGAGTGAAATCAAGCAATACAATACTTATGGAGCATAGAGGTTTGCTATTAGTACATGACTATATGATAAATTCACATTTTCAAACAACTGCACAACTGCTCTTTTCCAGCTTTGAGTGAAGTTCCTCACCTGTGACTTATCCTTCCTTCTCCTATTCACGTGGGATACTATAGCTATTCTTTTCCGAAGCCTTCCTTATGGGTGCTGAACGATGGAACGAAGTCACTGATTCGATAGATGAGGGTTCTTTCAGAGATTCCTTTCAAAAGGAAGGGCGCTACTAAACCAAGGCAAGTACGGTAGATACTTATACGCCAGTAGTGGGCACGTAAATAGTTTAGGAAGACCAAGGTTTGAGCTAGGTCTCCGAACCAAGGCCCACCTTCTTCTCTTAATGCAGGCAAGGCATATCTCGTAAGAGCAAGTTTAAGCTACTTAGCATGGGACACATCAACTAAAGTGGCTTTTGAACGAGTGACGTTTGAAAAGCGAAAAGCAGCTCTTCCCGTTGAGCTGCGACTTCACCGGCTGGTACTTCTTCTCTTCTTCTACCATCGACCGTGGCTTCATCTGCAAGGCTGTATTCTGTTCACCTAGACCATCCATCGTCTTATAGGCTGTATCTTGCCCCTAACTCTTTATCTCGGACCTGTGCTTTCTAGGTCCTTCGACCACTAAGATTTTAGCTTACATTCCCCGCCCTGGGATTCGTTCGGATATAGCGATGGAGATAGTGATATCTTTAGGTGCAGCGTGCTAACATTCCGCCTTCCCCTATCCATGGGATCTCGAACACTCGGACAGAGTCTAGTCCTTACTTAAGGAGATCGGTAGCGTACACCTGCACGAGATGCCCGCCCTTTGCAGTAGTTTGTAAGGAACCTCGGGTATCGCAGGGGAGGGAGCGTGCTTAGCTTTTTGCTAATGAATGAATTCCTCTCAAATCAAACGACGAAAAGGCCTTTTCACGAGAATTGAATCCGGGATACGAACTAAGATATCTCGTTCAAAATGAAGCTATTCAATAGTGCCTTCCTTAGAAGGAATTTCCACAGGGGCGTCGCGAGCAGCACACAGGGCGAATCCACTTCTGACCTTCTGATCTTTCCTGGGGAGAGCAGCAAAGCCCACAGAAAGTTTTTTTATCAATTCCATCCGGTCTGGAATGGCTGGCAAACAGGTAGGCTAGGAAGGAAGCTGAAGAGGGGAAGGCGCTTTGGTCATGTGACAACTCCTCGAGCTCTAGACTTGGGAACGGGTACGTCATCATTTAGTTAGCAACGGAAAATGGTGAAATTGACCTCAATACGCAGGTAGAAATATAACACTAAACTAAAGGCTTATGCCTTCACCTCTGTAATAACCTTTAGGAGCGAAAACCAATTTAGCGATATTTAGAATCAAGCCTTCTCTCAGGCTCAAGCTCTGTCTGGTCTTCCTTCCCCACAGGCTTCCGGGAGTGCCGGCTCTGTTCGGACCATAAGACTTGCAACACTTACTTACCGAAAAGCGAGTCGAGTAGAGTAAGTTGCTGCTTTCCGATTTCTCGTTCTGCCTCTACTAGTAAAGGGGCTTTAGCCTTACAACAAGCTTTACTTAAATTGAAAGAGTTTGATCTATGATACGCTTGAACTGAACTATCGGTCCTAGAAAGAACCCGCTTACCGTGACGGAAGAAAGACGGATTGATTCTCTAAGCCAAGCTTCCAGAGTGTGAAGCCCCTGGGGATAGGGGATCAGACTTGGTCTGGGGCAATTGCACCGTTCTATCCCTCCGCGCATGACTAATCGAGAACGAACTTCGCAATTAGAGTTACTCGACCTTCAGTGCCTTAGCCTCTAATAAGAAGAAGGGAGGTTTTTGAAATGCTTTTTGATTGAGTCAGATGTGGCATTGCTGATTCGATAACAGTTGCCCTTCAAATCAGATCCATGAGAAAGTTATGGACACGTTCACGAAACCGGAAGTCTTTCGATCCCATGCAGTAAATATATAGACTATATAGAAATAGAAGTAGGCTTGCAGTCTATTTTGTGGCTGGGGCGTAGTTTGTTGCATTCTATCCCGGCTGCTTATGATGAAACTGAATCAACTGAAGCTGCCCTACTTGCCTCTGTTGCGGATGGAAAAACTAGATCAACTTATCCAAATCAATTCACTGATTCTACTCGCTCAGCCTGATCCAACTCCTTAACGTATCCGGAAAACGCTCTCTTAGAGATTGGTAAGGCTCCCAGAGCTAGTTGAAGAAGACGTAACGTCTACTGGCAAGCAAGCGGGGTAACGTCAAGACTACTTTCTCTCTTTGGAATCTGTTGCATTGCACATCCTGCGTCTCCTTTGGTCGAGTCCTTTGTAGCACATGTCCTTTCTTTGCTTTAGCCCTGCTCTAATCGAGCGGAGATCCTACTATTCTATTTATTATAAGACTCACATCGTTGGACTTGAGCACTGACCCTTATTCCATTCATTCCATCAACAGCTCAATCGATGGGACCCTTAATCCTTACTTTAGCGCTACGATTGACCAGTACTACTTTTGAAGGAAGAAGTGGATAGATCTATATTTCCTTCATTTTCCGTATTTAAGTTAAGGTGGGAGGAATGGAAATTTTGTGGCTTTTGTGAAAGGCCTGTGGCTTGATTATTGGCCTTCAGGAAAAAGGTTCAATAAAAAAAGAAAAAAAGCAATCTGCCCGGGATCAAGATCACGAACTAATGGATTACTAGAGGATGGATATCAAACTCAGTAATCACCATCACAAAAGGTAAGGGCTATTAGACTTCGATAGGCTCTAGAAGAGCAGTAGCGGTTGACTCAACCGCAAGAAAAAGAGCTTAGACTATTTCTCTGGAGTTCCTAGGTTTGAAAACGCTAGGTTGTAAAGCCTAGGTTGGGCATAGACCCCGAGAGGGGGTTAGATCCTCTTTTACAGAAAGCGCGTTGAGAGGTAACGATTAACATCGCCGAATTCTTTGTCTAGATAGAAGGAGGGAATGACGGATGGATAGGTCTTAGCGGAAAGGGAAAAAAGATAGGATGATCATTCCAATCCCAGGAATTATGACTCGGTAAAGCAACTGTATTCGCGTATTCGTTTAAAAGAGCTTTCAACAAGGGCTTTCATAGAATCATATAACCAATGATTTTCATGAAAATCAGACGACAAATATGACATGTGATACCAGTAAAAGTTAGCAAATTTCTCGTATTTTTGACCCGATTCCTTACTAAACTAGGCTTGCAAGCAAAAATACGGGTAAAACGCAAAGTTCTTCCCGAAAGGATTGATGAAGGCCAAGATCTCAAATAGATGGATTGAATGGCAGTAGGCTAAACCAGTTAGCTCTCCACTTGCAGGTCACTTCAAGCTTAGTTCCGAGCAGAGTCCTACAAGTGAGAAAGATAAGGAAGAGATGCAGAAGAGAAGGTTCCTTATGCCTCAGCAGTTGGCAGTTTGATGTATGCCATGGTTTGCACTAGGCCTGACATTGCTCATGTTGAATCTTTCCAACACCTTCTCAATGTACCTTTCCTGAGACAACCACAATTTGCCTTGCCACATTTCCTGTCTCTGGAGATCCGCATACCAAGTATCTGCTTTGCTGGTCCCAAATCTTTCATGGCAAAAGATTTACTAAGCTCCTTCTTCAAGCTGTTAATTTGACTAACATCACGACCAACAATCAACATATCATCCACATACATACAGAAGTAGAATGAGAAAATCATCATCAGAAAATTTCCTTACAAACACACAGGGGTCAGAACTTGTTCTGTCATACCCATGCCCAACCATGTGAAGGATTCAAACTTCTTGTACCATTGCCGCGGAGCTTGCTTGAGGCCATACAAGCTTTTTCTCAGCTTACATACAAAATCTTCTTTGCCTTTGACTTCAAATCCCTCTGGTTGTTTCATGTAAATCTCCTCTTTCAAATCACCCTTGAGAACCGCGCGATCCCATAAAGCGATTGCAAACAGCTCCCAAATGGAAGGGAATCTGGCCCACTAGGGCCTTATCACCTTTCCTTTCCCCGGAGATGAAGACCAGAAAGGACGCCAATTCAGGCCCACCTCCATAGGGATGGAAGGAAGTTCTGGCACATACCTAAAGAAAAGGTCCTTCACTAGGATACCGTACTTCTCCAAAACACTCTCGACGCCTGTCGACGGGTCGTCCACAATGCTACTAAACTTATAGTTGCTCTGTTTAGGAACAAGAATCGGCTTAGACACTGAGAACATGGAAAAAGACATTTGAACTAATCTGTCCGCCCGAACGTCATGACGACGAATTAGTCTTCTATGGAAGTTCGGTATCCCTCGAAGTCTCTCGAGCCTTGCTAGGGATCTCGGATGCGGTAAGGATTCGTGTCGATCTCAACACCTGCCATAGGCGCGCATAAGCGACACACTACAGCATTTAACATAAAAAGCTGTTTTGAGCGAACTAGCTCGCTTAACCATATAATATATCCTTAAACCACCTTTTACAAACAAACAGGTATACCGCCACGCAGTACTCTTTTGTGAGTGTGAGACAACCTTCATTTTTCTGATCCACTAGCTTTCTCGCTTGACTTGAAAACTTGAAAAACTCGGCAGCTATCGGAAAGAAAACAAGGAGTTTACTACTGAGTTTGTACTCCTTTTCACAGAAAATGGAGAGATGAATTGATGTATTTTTTTATTGGATTTGGATCCGTCGGGACTGACGGGGCTCGAACCCGCAACTTCCGCCTTGACAGGGCGGTGCTCTGACCGATTGAACTACAATCCCAAAAAAATAAGGTGTACAGCCTAAACTTATTCTTTTTTCTCATTGGATTTCATTCGAACCATTTTGTTTCGCCGTGTTGTAACAGAGACACGAATGATATACTATTTATATAAATTTTTATAAGAAATAGAAAGATATATCAATTTTTTTCTAGATGCAGTAAACTCATAGTGGGCTAATTCATGAATTTCATCAAATGGGCCCTTTTTTTTAACTAAGCGTTAGAGTCACGCTCTTTAAACGCCCTAAGAAAGAGGCGTAAGCCATCGGTTCAAATCCGAGAAAGGTTTTCTATTTTCCACGAAACTCCTGTCTTAGTCTTCCTTTTTAAGCGGAGGACATAGATATTCTAAATATCCATTATGAATCGCTAAAGTCTTCCTACTTCTCCATTGTTCCAATCAGATCCGAAAAAGAAGAAAGAAATCAAAAGTCAGTGGACCTGAATTGAATCATGACTATATAAGCTATTCTGATATTAAGATTCGATATAGATGAAATCGTGGAAGTGGACCTTTCATTTCCTTGGACCACGCAAGAATTCGTCGTCCGATTGAATCTGCTTGTTCCTGGATGCTCCATAGGAATCCATCGCTATTCCTTTCCTGCACCCTTATACTTGTTAATAATAATATGAAGGAGCCCTTCATAGCATCCGATAGAAGCAGCCGGATAAGCTCTATTATCCTTCATATCTTCTTGCCGAAGGATGAGCGATCGCTACTTTCTTATAAAAGAAGTTTTTCCTAGCCGACAAAAGGAATTAGAGCTTTTCCACTTAAAGTGGGCTGGGGAAGGCTATAGCTAGTGCAAGAAGCAGATCCTCCTTACCTCAATAGAATGTACGTAATAGGTATTGGATTAAGTAAAGAGTTGCTTGCCATTTACTGGACTTCATAAACCAGGTTTAAGCAAGAAGTACGAGCTAGTAACAACCAAACCAGCTTATGGTTGAAACTCTTCGTCAGATTCTCCAAGGTTTGAGCTTGGTCTCCGAACCAAGGGATTTTCGTTCGTTTGGACTGCATGCAAATACGAGAAGACATTCCATTCATGTGGGAACGAAATATCCCGCTGATCCTCTGTTCGAGTAGTTCCCGCGTTCCAAGGGAGTTCTCCTTTATGGGAGAATTTCTGTGTATACTGGCTTATATGGGCTTTTGGAGTCACGCATTCAGGCTACATTTATTCAAGTCATTCGGGACCAAGTCCCTTTCTTTGATACACTTTAAGGCGACCTTTTTTCAAAAAGCACTCCTCTGGTTGCCAGACGGTCTTTTTAGATTCCGACTCTTGATACCCGCCCTGATTGTCTTTTTCTTCTTTTTGGTAGTAAAGAGGAGAAAGATCGTTTTGTTGTTTCTTTTGCTAAGATGACATCTTCGGCCCGCAGAGGGGCTCTTAATGGAAAAGCGTTTTATACCACTACCAAGGCTTAAGGTTTCTTTCATTTTAATGTTGCTAGTTTTTCTATTTCTCTATGTTTCTACATGTCTTCGCTTAAGTTGAAAAGTGAGAAAGGAGCTCAACCGATATTGTTTTTTTGAGAAAGGAATGCTACCAGGACTACTTCCTAGCTTTAGGTGGGATGAATTGGAAGGTTTCTGCTGTTAAAACATTACTATTACTAAATAAAAAAGAAATAGCGTACCGGGCCCAACACCATTCCTTCTATGGTAAAGCTTAGAACAAAGAGAATAGCTCATGGGATTGACTGAATGAAATCCAGTTGGTTGAATGGATGGATCCGGCATCAATCACTACAATTGAATCTTTCTCTTCGGTAAGCTCTCCTATAGAGCTATTAGAGGTCTCTCTTGGGAAGGAATTCCTCTAATAGCTCTGCCTTTGGGCAGCTAATAGTAGTGGTCTGCTAGTAAGTAATACTGACGCTAATCCCAGGGCTGCTGCTAGCTACTGGTTAATATCCGAACTTACTAAAGGAAAGAACCTTATGTTACGGCTGCTAATAACTAATAAATAGGGCTTTTTCTTCTTAACGCTTACCCATTCCTTACAGTCATGCCCAACTCCTATGTCCTTGCCTTGGTTTTACAACCTAGCGTTCTATAAGAACCTTGGTCTCTTTTCAGTTTTCTGCAATTCTTCTTCATGTGCCCAGGTTTCTTGCAGTAATAACACGTGATCCCCGTTCTAGACTTGGATCTTCTGTCCTGTCTATCTTGACTACTGTGTCAGCTTCTACTTCTGCCTCTTCCTCTGCTCTCTGTCACAAGTGCATTAGAATCTGGAGATTGAGAGTTATGGCTTGAATTATGCGCATTGAGCTAAGGTTAGTTTAATTTAGAAAGAAAAGCGAGTATGGAAGCGGGCCAGTCTAGCCTTCCGTTCATACCTCTCTTAATAAATCTAGAATCATTCATAGGAGTCAGTCTCCCTTCTCACTGGAATGAATCGGTGTCTATTGACTCTTTGTTCTAGAATGTATAAGCTTTTCTTCACTTCCAGACTGTAATAGATTCAAGTCCTCTTGGCTTCTTTCTGGATTCTAAGTCGAAGGATAGAACAAGGCGAGAGGGAGAGGTTGGAGAAAAAATGAAGTAGTTTCCTTAGTTTTGATAGCTAAGTGGTCTAAGCAATCCAGTGTGTCTTCTTCATCCTTTGTCAGCGAATGAAGCAAGTGATATGATAGCTTATTGATTTGCTTAGTAATAGAAGTAGTTTGGCTTGCCCTTGTAATTGGCTGGATTTACTTGACAGCGAGTTCTTTCCTAAGGTAGGTCAGATAAGGAAAGGTAGGAAGTCAGCTCAGCTGGGTCTTCTGTTGCTTTCCTTTGTAGCTCGGGGTTCCATCAAATGAGCGAATTGGCCGTTTATGGAGCCTAGAATCCACGTAAATCCACCGAGGGTATTTGCCTATGAATGACACCAAACATTCGTTTTAGGTACCCAGTCACTCAAACGAAGAAGGAAGCTTATTGTATGTAGCTAGTTGGGGGAATAAGACCAATCAAAGGAATCCAACTTATAGGGTTACAAGCGCTCTACCCTTCTGTGGGGACCTGTCGAACATTAGTCTTAGCTCCGGTTCGAGATTCTAGACTCCGTACGAGCTTCCTTGAGAAGTCCTAAGAGGCAGAATGTTAATTCAACGTAGAAATAAACCCATTTTATAGGGACTCACTTGTTGTAAAACTCTTTTCTTTCTTAAGTTTAGGGTTCCTCGGAATATACCGGAGCAGAGAAGATGCCGAATCAAGCTAAGGAGCTACTAACAAACGTAGTCTCTTTCGTAGAACTAAGATTTGGATTTATACCCTTTCTTTTGGAACCTGCCATTTGTGCATACTAGAGTTGCTTTATACTAACTGTCCAACTGAACTGGGAGTGTGAACGGGTTTGCTTTCAACTCCTACAAGTATAAGGGATAAAGAACAAGGCTTAGCAGTTTTGGCAGTCTTAGCTCTCGAGAAAGAGGCAAGCTGTAGAGGCAGCGTAGCTGTTTCAGATACTCCGACCCGCTTGCAGAAGAAGGAAACTCATCATATCTTCTTGCATAGCCTTACTCATAATCTATGGTTTCGGAGGTATATACAATATAAATTACGAAGAGGTCACATTCCAGAGCGGATACCTTTTTATCATACTGATCTATATATAAGATTTATCGGATACAAAGGATGATCCGAAGAGAGAAAGCACAAAGAACTAACTTATAGATCATTGCCATTGCATTGATAATGACCTTAAGCAAGATGCCCTCGTTGGAACAAAAAGGGTACCATATCTAGTCTAGCAGCCATCAACATTCTTATTTCTAGTTTGCTATATCAATACTTTCCGATCAAGACTATTGTTTAGGTACATTCTATTTTGCCTAGTATCCTGTCTCATCATATACCGATCCTGAGGAAGAGGTAGCATAAGAAATAGATCACGAAGGAACAGACTCCTTACCCGGATTTGGTATATCTAATAAGATGTCTCACAGCACAGTAGATAACGTTTAGAGCTTTAGCGTTAAAATGCCACAACGCCCCGATAAGAGGAAAAGACTGGAACATACATAAACATAAAGCTTTCTAACATTCTACAGATTTGCTATATATCTTGTGCTAACTATAAGTTTCTTGTCTCAAGTTTATTTATATCTCTCTTACGATAGGTTCCCAGATGCTAGACTAAAAAGAGAGGTTTGTTATATCGATGGAGGAGGAAGTTATCTCGTTTGTTACCATATTCTTCCAAGCTAAGGGCAGAGAGAGGTATACAGTGTAAGAGTAAGGGGTTAGTCCAATCATCCATCTAATGACGAAGATAGTAGGATAGCTGTTAAATAGCACTTATTATCTCCTATCTCGGGCTAGAACCAGGGAATTTGAGTAAGAGAAAGTCACCTATTGCTAGAAAGACAGAGTCTATTACTTCGGGTTTGGAACCTCTTTTGGGGATACTCACAGTTTCACTCACCTTACTCTTTCTTTGCTTGAGAGCTACTCTTCTGCTAAATCGACTGAGTCGACGTCCTCTGTCAGACAAGTAAGCCAATGATAGTATAAAGTTTACGGACGGTACTCTACTCCTTGCCTTAGCTAATTTACTAAGAAAGCACTAAATCCAACTCATACTAAATGACACTTTTCGCATATCTGGTTAGCTTGAGAATAAGCATAGAACTCAGATAGGGGAACATCACATACCGGAGCTATCGTACACGTACACAATAGACACAAAAGGTAGAGTAGTTTTACTCAAAGACGAAGCATGGCAAGTGAAGCTCATTGGTTAGAATGACTCGGGTTAGAATCACGGACTTAGGTATATTTCGTTGCTATTTCCTGTAGCTGAATGGGTAGACTTGGGGGATTCTCTGTACGAGTCTAGGAGTAGGATCAGATCATCAAACTATGGGCATTGTCTAGTTTATAGTTATAGATTTACCTTATAGTAAGTAACTTACAGACCTGAGAGAGTTAGCCAAAGACTTCCCTTTCCCGATAACACCTTAAGCCGAATGCCAAGCGTTGGCATAAGCATCCAATGGGTTAGAAACTAGGAGAGTTCCTTAATTAGTTGCTTTAAATTCAAGAGAAAGCTAGCAAGGTTCAAAGCGGATAGCTTACAAGTTCTTATTTTCCTTTGCCGATCATAATGTCATTGGCTATACTATAGGGCCTTTATCTCATAGAGGGTGTAGCTCTTCGTAGAAGTACCTTCTTACCTTGCTTTCTGGTCTGTCGAATTGAAACAATACTGTATGTCAAGGGAGTTAGCTCAGAGGTGTAGATGTTAGGTGCGGAGGTCTGAAAGCGCGAGACCTATGGTACCCCGTTAGGTATACGAAGAGGGATAGGTAGACCGTTATCTAAGTTACGAGTAAAGAATCTCGTTTATGTCTCCCAAAGGGGATGAGCAGACGAAGCCAATCAGCTACTTAAAAACAGCTTTTCCTAGGTTTGAGCTTGGTCTCCGAACCAAGGAAGCAGTGATCTTGAAGCCCTTGCTAGGAGCTACTCGGTACGGCTCACTACTAAAGAAGGTTCAGGCATGCTTCGACTTAGCCCTGTGATCCGCTAATTCATCTCTTGATCTGGTATTCCGCTTCTCATTCTCACTTTGCTCCATCCAATTCTGATTTATCATGCGCGCCTTACGTCATCCTTTTATGCAATTATGAACTCCACGGAACTTTCTCGATTCCAACACAACTTTTCCTTTTGGAGCTGACGTAACAAACTACGCGAGCCTCCTGACGAAGCCAACAGAAATCCTATCCGAATAAGAAAAATAAAAGGCAGTTTCATTATGGTGGTATACCAGCCGCCTGTTCTGGAACTTCCAGTTCCAATCAAAGCATATAGATCCGTAAATGAATTTGTATGTATAGCCACTTCAGTCGTGCTCGTCCTTTCTCGAAAGTATCTTTTTTCTGGGAACATGGTCAACCAGAAATTTTGATGTTCGCGATTCTTCATCCACCGATGCAGAAAATGCTCCAGTTTTCCATTCTCATATGAAGCCGGAAAGTTTATTGGCAAGAGGTCGGCACGAAGTGATTCATCATGCTCGAAGATGAGCCGATCCTTTGTTAGGGACGCTTTATAGATCATCAAATTACCACAAATGGAATGAAAAGTGGGTCCATGTAAATGATCGAGACCTCGCAAACAACAACGCTCCTTCCCCATATGGAGTTCGGAACCCAAAGGCAATCGTTGAGTGAACTCTATCTTCTTTGTGTTAGACAGAAGAAGACCCAAAATAAAGATGCACACTCCTCCATGTGAAATATTCATCTTCGTTTTCACTTTTTGGTAGTAGTTGTGACCAAGAGCCATCAGCTCTTGGCTCGTTGGTAAGGCGAGAGCTTCAAGCCCGCTTTCTGGTGGCACACCTCCCACACAAGGACCACCCGACGAGGGAGGGATGGGGAAAGCTACAGGCCCCAAACCTGCGACCCTTCGTTCTAAATGGGGGTGCTCAGAGCACCTCATCTTCTCATTCTCATTTCGTCCTTGCTCATTCCCGTTAGGCCCAAGTCTCTGGCCTTTCCTTATCTGCGCCCGCTCACGCTTCGCTGATTTATCGCGTGGTAAAAAGAAGAGAGTACGAAAGAATAGTAAACAGAGCACACCGCAGAAAGATTCTAAATATGAAAAGTCCCCCTTGGATTCGAGAAGAAGAAAATGAAGAAGGAGAACGAAAGAAAAAAAAGCCTTTCTTGCTCCAGTTTTGGACGAGCTTCTCCCAATTATGTCTGGGAATATAATAGGGCGAGGGGGGCTTGCTCTGACCAAGACTCCACTTTTTGCTCCCGCTATCGCGCCTATGAATTTACTGGAATGTAGATAGACCAAAAGAGGGAATGAAGAGATAAGAATAGGAATTAGAGTACCATTGAAAAAAGGGGCACCTGTGGAAACATCTCTACTGACGAAGTATTTCAATAGTACGGGTGCTGCCGTGCCACAAAGCACGACCATGGAAGTAATGAAAAAGAAAAAGTTCTGGAGTTGGACCATCCGCTCTATCCCTTCGAGTTTCGCTTTGAGGAGTCTTCCGCACTCCACAAATTTGTTAATGAACGGAGAAAAGAAAAACACGACCGCAATTTCTCAATCATGGGCTTTTGTTGATTCTTTGACTGCTCCGCTCCCCCCAAAAGAATGGAGAAAGACTTTTCGTAAATCGCCTAAGGGTTGGTCCAAGCAAGAAAGGCATGGGATGCAAATAGGAGCAAAATCCTTCTATCTATCTAAGCGAGTGAACTAGGTTTTGAACTTCTCGAGCTTCTATTTCTTCCGTTAAAGAAGATTCTAGAAAAGATAGAATAAGAAGGCGTGTTTCCAGAACAAAGAAGATAGAGGTTAAGAGGATAAAGTTAGCAAAGTTAACCAAGATTGGAATGAGCATAGAAAGATGTATTGATGTACCAAATCGGCTAATGCTCCCAGGTTGATGCAATGTATTCCACCAGTTGACTGAAAACTTTATTATTGGTATATCGATCAGTCCAACACAGATTAAAATAGAAGCCAGTTCGACAGAAAGCTTTTGAAAACAAAGTGCACCCAGGTAAATAAAGAACAAGATTAATACAGAGGTTAAACGAGCATCCCAGACCCAAAAGGTGCCCCACGTGGGTCTTCCCCAAAAACTCCCAGTAACTAAGGTAAAGAAGGTAAAAAGAGCACCCATTTCTATACCGGTTCCGGAAGAGCGAAGAAAAAGAGGATGTTTTGTTAATAGGAAGAAGAAAGTCTTTATAGCCGTAGCGATATAAAGAAGAATACTCATCCAAGCCACAGGAACATGTACATAGAGAATACGAGAATTTCCACCTTGTTGAAAATCTAGTGGTGCTGCCCAAAGACTTAAATAAATAGCCATCGCTGTTAAGAACAACCAAGATCCAATGAGAATTTGCGCGTAGCTTTTGGTCTTTGACATCAAAAAAAAGGGTTGTAATAAGGAAACAAGCATGTGCTTTCGTGAACTCTTTGACTGCTCCCCCCCCAATAAAATTGGGAAAGCCTTCTTCTTTCTCTCCCAACCTCAGGAAGACGGAAATTTCCGGTTGGGTTTACCAACCAAGAAAGACATGGGAGAAAGTTCACCGACTTACTTACGGAATCTCAAAGACTCGTCCAAGATCACTTCGTTCGAATTGCATGTATTAAGCATATAGCCTAACTAGCATGATTTTGCCCTGCAGTGGTAGAACCTGGTGAACCGGGCACTCATTGACGCACACATCTATCATCTCTTAAGTAATTTCTTGGTATGTAATAAAATATAGAGGAAACTGATAGACTAGACGGAAGAGCTGACTTAAGACATAGAATTCGAGATGCAAATTGAATAGGAATTCACCCACGGAGTGGTGGACAAATTCATAGCAGCCGCTGGTTATACCATGTTGCCTAACCTCTCTTATGACATCCCCATGAATAAACACTAAATCTCATCCTTTGTTGTCAATTTCTGTCAGGCCGAACCACTGACACAAGGATTTTCAGTCCTGCTGAGCTACCTGAACCACTTTGAAATAATCAGTCTCTTTTTTACGTGATTTCGCCTACCCGTTTTGCCGGGATTCGAACGATGATTGAAGCCTCTATCTTTAAGGGCCTCTTTACTTTTTCTCTTTGAAGAAAGACGAACTCTTTTTTATATACTAAAATTTAAGTCTAGTTCGCCCTACTGAGGACGGTTGGGAAGAGAATAGCATACGAAGATCAAGTAGAGGTAGTAGTTGGATTGTTCGCATGTGTTCTAAAAGGTGCCCCATCTGGTTGTTATTGAATTGAAGCAATGAAAGTCTAACCTTGATCAGTCCCGAGGATACTTCCTATAGTTGTTTACCACTGAAGGGTAAAAAGATTAGAAACTAGCTAAAGATCAGCTACGTATCAAGGGCTCGGGCCTCAACCCATCCTTTATGAGTTGACTAATTCTCTCTAAGTAAAACAAGCTTTGTAGAGGCGATTCCCATCTAACTTGGTCTACTATCGATGATTTTATTAGAAGAACTGCGGCAAGTTTGAAAGCATGATTTGTGAAGCTTGAACAAGCACCTCTCTGGTCTGGGCTATCTATAGAAAGCGGATTCTCCTCGCAAGGTGGTCAAAATGGCATGATGAGAACAAATGGTAGGAATGACCAGGAATTCGTCTTAAACTAAAGTATGTGTGTCATAGGCTGACCGCACGAGTAGAAGATCTGGCAGGGTCCCTCGCCTCTATGCCGTTTCCTTCATGGGATCGCCCGATTGTTCCCCACCAAACAGGGTAAAGTACCGCTTTCTATACAGAGATATGCCCATCAGATGAAAGTCTTTCACGGTCTCAAGGAACCTTGTTTGACTCTTTTTTTTTCATAGGCAAGACGTTCCAAAGAAAGGAGCATCTGGCATAGGCAGCAAGCCTTGGGAAGGCTTTCTCCGTATGATCGGGTTCTTTTTTCACATGTAGGTTCCTCCGCAGCAAAGATGGTATGGTCGGTCGGCTTGCGCTCTTACTTGGAAGTGGTCTCAGTAGCGAAGTCAATAAGGAGGGTAGTCCTCCAAGCTAGGAAGTATAATATTCATCTTACGATTTGTTTTTACTACGTATCATTAAGAACTAGAATACTAGGGCAAAAGCCCCGTTCCTCAATCGAAAGTAAAATCACCAAGCAAAAGGTAGGAATTGGGCACCGGAGAATGAAACTTTTACAATCCATCTGGCCATCTGGATGTACTTCTGCTGTCAAAATGAGAGTTTCAGGCACCTTGTGGTGAATCATTCGATGTCGGAACCATGTTCTATAAAGATCCCGCTACAGCCATTCCAGACATCAGCTTTTTCGCGAGTAACAGACCCCTATGGGGAAAGATTCCTAAATAAACTCTTTTTTTCGGCTTCGCTGACTATTCTTTCTGCAGTCGAATGAACGTCGATAGAAGTTCCCCCTAGATGAATGGAGCTTTCTATCCTTTCTTTCATGTCTAATAAGGAGTCAGAGTCCGGCTATTACTGTTTTTTGTTCCGTAATGGGCACTATGGCCCAAAAAAGGGTATTTCCAATACATAGACAAGGTAAGACACGGATAAGATTTGTGCCAACGAGGACATGTGAGGGGAAAAACGGACCTAGGGTGAATCCATAAAACGAATATAAGTTCGCCCTCTGCAAGGAATAAGACGATAGGGGAAGGCACGGATTGGAAAGTTCAGCCCTACCCTATATATAGTAATATAGTAGAGTCTCTTTTCCCTATCTAAGCTATATCAACATAGCCAACTAGAAAACTCATCCGCTTGTCAATTCATTCTTGGTGTCAGACTCACTCGGAAATGATTGGTGTCAGAATTTTGCACTGATCAGGTGTGGGCTTAGAGTCTGCATCTTCATTACAGGTTGCGTATGGAGGAGATAAACCTTCATATTAAACTTCTGTTCCTATTACGCTTACGAGGAAGGGATTTCCTACCATCATCCCTGCATATCATAGACGTATGATATACAGAGGTGATGACAAGGCAGATAAGCTAGTTCAGTTCTACTTATCATTGTTTTCATTAGCAAGGTTTATACCCTTAGCTAAGAAAGTATCCTTGGATACTTTCGAAACAATTCTAAGGCCTGCCGGTACACCCAAGGGTTACTGTTCTGGTAGTGATCCATATTTGGAAAACGAACAGCCAGTGATCCGAGAGTTTCTCGGAGAACTGAAACCTAAGCTAAGAAGCATTTTGCTTCGTTATCTGCCTAAGATCTCACGAATTCCTCTTTATCAAGGAATATCGTGGGATCCCACATGGAAATCCGTACCTTCTTATCCAATTCTTTCGGATTGGGTTAAGGCTCTCCATTCTGGAGCCTCCCATATTAGAGAGAGAGCTAGTCATATTCTAGCTAGTCATATTCTCAAGTGGCTTGATCAGCCCAAGCGACCAAAGGTTAAGATGTCGAATTCTCGATCAATCTTTCCTCTGATACGGCTTGAGATATGTTCTTTCTCTCATATAGTATAGTGGAATTTATCCACTCCCACTCGAAAGGTTGGACAACAAGTCCCGGCCTACTCTGGCCACATTTTCTTATACTAGGTATCCCTTTGACAATAAAGGGAATCAAAGGATCTCTGAGTGGAGCATGGAACAGTTTGATGCCTTTATTGGCCCTCAATTATTTCGTGTTCCACACAGAGATATGATACCTGGTTAAAAGTTGGGCAGATTAGCCTCGACTTGCTCGGGAGCGGGCAATATTTGCAATTCAATTGGGAACTATGTTAAGCAAAGATTGCTTGCACCATTCCATAACTGGTTAGCTGCGGTTCTCCGTACTATACCTATGGATGGCACATTTAATCAATGCGCACCACTAGACCGATTGCAAGGAAGTGTTGTGTGTTTCTCTTTTGATTTATCAGCAGCCACTGATCGATGGCCGCTGACTTATCTATTTGAAACTTCACAACATTTCTTTGGCCGAGATTTTGCTTCTGCAGCTGTTCAGTCCACTTTAGGTCTGAACATCTTTGATGTGGGCTTTGTGTTTGCCTTATCACATCATACATATTTTGGTGTGGTGGGCTGCAGAGGGCTAGGGCTCATCCGTGTAAGAATTAGGAATGACTCTTCCAACTCGTCCCAGAATGGCCGTTATGGCAAAGAACAAGAAGAAAACTATAGAAGCAATTTGTCCAATAGTAACAAAAGGTGCCTCTACAGGCTGACATCCGATCCAACCTAGTAGTAAGCAATCTGCCAAAAGTAACCAAAAGATTCCTTGGTAAATGGGTCGAAAACTTGAACTACGCACATACATACCCTTAAAAAATGGTAAAGCCAACAGACATATAAAAACGAGTGCTATTGCGGCTACACCTCCCGCTTTGTCAGGTATACTACGAAGAATGGCATAGATGGGTAGGAAATACCATTCCGGCACAATATGAGGCGGGGTGGACATAGGATTAGCAGGTATATAATTGTCGGGATGCCCCAAAACATTAGGAGCATAAAAAATCCAAATCGAAAAAAAAATAGCAAAAGCTACCCAACCCACTAGATCCTTTACATAAAAATAAGGGTAAAAGGCTATTTTATCCATCTCTGAATGTACACCTAGTGGATTATTTGATCCATATTGATGCAATGCGGCTAGATGAAGAAGACTGGCGCCTACTAAAAGAAAGGGAAGTAAATAATGCAGACTAAAAAAACGATTTAAGGTTGCATTGTCTACGGAGAAACCCCCCCAAAGCCAAGTCACTATGCTATCTCCTATTACAGGTATGGCGCTAGCTAAGCTTGTAATTACTGTAGCCCCCCAAAAGCTCATCTGACCCCAAGGTAGTACGTATCCTATAAAAGCTGTCACAATCATTAATAGGAAAATGACAACTCCGATACACCAAACAAATTCCCTAGGACTGCTATAACTCGCATAATATAGACCACGAAAAATATGAAGGTAAACCACAATGAAAAACATACTTGCCCCATTAGCATGCATATAACGGAGCAACCAGCCTCCTTCAACATCTCTCATAATGTGTTCTACGCTGTTGAAAGCTAGATCTACATGAGGTGTGTAATGCATAGCTAAAAAGACACCAGTCACTATCTGAATAACTAAACAAATACCCGCTAAAGAACCGAAGCCCCACCAATAACTAAGATTGCTCGGGGTTGGATAAGCTATCAAATGCTCATTCAGCAGAGAAGATATAGGTTGCTTAAGAAGCGAGAATCGTTGCTTTCTTAGAGACATTTTGACTGAATGAAAAACCTTCTTGGTTCTTCGTTTTTGAAAAACCTTCTATTTACTGAAAAACCTTCTAGCTTCTTGACATCAAAAAAAAGGGTTGTAATAAGGAAACAAGCAGGAATGAGAGCTTATAAGAATACGTCTCCCCTACGCACAGCGCGCATCAGTTTCAGATACGGCACGCTGTGGTAAGTACCCCGTCGCCCTATGTCGACGAGGTAACCCCTAAGAGTAGGTGCAGAGATCCTATGATGACTTCTGCCTCTATAAAAGAGGCAGTCTCGGATATTGCCTCTTTCGCGCACGATAATATCCGGGTCTAACCCGGCATGTCGAAGGGCCGCTTCTATCCGTATCTCTATTTGATATTGCGTTTCCACCATATCAAATAGACGGGAAAAAGCGACCCAATCGGTCTGCCCGAGAAAATGGATAGAAAGACTACTATATATTTCTCGCCTTTGGTCCAATACATCCATTAATGTATTAGGATAGGTCGGAATAAAGGGCGGAGGCGCCGGCTCCGGCACGGGGAAAGCGCGAGGAACTTCTAAAATTCCTCTACCCTCGCAATGGGCAAGAGCTGGGCTAAAGAGGCTCGATAAAGTCGAGATCAGATTTGTGGAGATCTGATTTAAACGACCAGGTACAGCATCGCATTTGACACCTAAGGAAGGCACAGCCCAACTATGAAGTACATCAGCTGATGTTACAATCATCCGTACATGACTGTTGGCTGGTACAACGACTCTATTGTCCACTTCTAATAAACGTAATTGACCCAAATCAAGGTCCTCCTCCGAAATCATATAACTGTCAAAAGTAAGTGACTCCTCATCGGAACTGTTATAGTCTGAATATTCATAAGTCCCATAGAATTGATATTCTACAGCTTTGGCTGGATCTACTACCCCGTCCATGGAGTATAAGAGAGCAAATGATGGTATAGTAATGAACATAAGGATGATAGACGGAAAGATGGTCCAAAGAATCTCGATGGTAGTTCCATGAACAGGGATAAAAAGTGTTTTATAGTGCCATAAAGCACGAGCTAAGATCCATATTACGAAAACTAAAATGATAATGAGAAAGAAAAAGATATCATGATGTAGGTCTATTATGCCTTGCATCATAGGTGTTGCTGCATCTTGAAATCCCAATTGCCGTGGTTCGGCTGCATCACAAAGAGCAATTGTAGGGATGAGTTTACGAGCAAGAACAATCATGGGCTTTTGTTGATTCTTTGACTACTCTGCTTCCCCCCAAACCAAAAGAATGGGGAAAGACTTTTTCTTTGAAGAAGAAGAAGAATCTGGTTGGATGTTTTGGTCCAAGCAAGAAAGAAATGGGATGAAAATAGGGGAGAAATACTTCTATCAATACAATACTTCTATCTAAGTCATTTCATTCGATAGTTTCTCAACTCACATATTCCATAACCAGAGTCTGTCGCCTAAGTATACTACGTAACCTTCGACCGGAATAGACATAGACATTCTCACTCATTCCTTAAGCCCCTCGCCTTTTTCGAGCTCTTCCTTTCCCCTCGCGTGAGGCAGTTCGAACCTTCGGAAGACAGAAAAAGAAAAAGAGAGTATAGAATTAGCCCCAAGAACATAGCAACAATTTAAGAGACAAAAAAGAGACAAAGCGAAAACCAATATTCGACAAAGACACAAGCAAAGAAGAGGAAAACTAGTAGAAATACGGGGATTTGACCTCAAAAAAGCAATCTAATTTACCTAGGCAATCATAGGGAAAATAAAGCCCATATTCACATAGTACCCGGGCACGAATACAATAACCCGGACGAAATTATGCAACATATCCATTTTTGTGATTTTTAGATCCATTTCGAAAAACACAAATTCAACCCCTTGTTATCAGACTTCTTAAGACCATGGCTTTCTTTTTAGTAACAACCCGCCCATAGTAAGCAACTAAAGGAAATACAAAGAACAATAAGATAGAAAACAATAAGAATACAAGGAAATAGGCACAAAAACAAGAAGAACAAAGAGCTGCATTAGCTCCTTTAGCCACAGAACAACAATCAGCTACAGAAAAAACAATAAGACATTAGCCACATTAAAGACAGAAGACACAATTTAGCTGCAGGGAGTCGGTAGTCACTTGCACTCTATCAGTTAGAATCCGTAGGGAATCGAAAGAGCCAATGATAAGATTTATACTGTCAAGGAAATAGGCAGATGGTAACTATCTAGAGGGAAAGGTTCTTAGCTGCATGCATTAGCTGCAATTCAGCTACATTCATTGAAACTATCGAACCGGACAGTGTCGCTTTCCTCGCCATCAGGCGACTCCCCGACTACCAAGTGAATATGGCACCCACCTATTTAGAAGGGATCACTCAGTACTAACAACAAACCTTAGATACAGGAAATACAGATCCTAGCTATCCAGAGTGAAAACCTGTCTTCTTAGACACAGTAGCCGAAACTAAGAGTACTCACCCGAGCACTCAGTTCCTACAAACAAAAGCTCCAGTAGCTGCATTAGCTACAAGGATAGGGCAATTAGAGCTATACAAAAGCAATACCCTCCCTTTCCTTAGCTGCATTGTTCAGTACTATCCAGAGTGAAACGCAGTACTCTTAGTCTTAGCTGCAGAGACCTAGCTACAACTACGAGCTCCTGAGCTCATAGAGTCAGACAGTAGAAAGAAGGATAGGACAATTAGAACTATCCAGAAAGACAAGGAGAATAGCTACAGTCATGATCACTATCCAGAATACACCCTCTTTAGCCGAAACGTCGTACTCTATGGAGCACTAAGTTCCTACATTAGCGGCATTAGCGACATCAGACACAGGAACAACACAAAGAAAGAAGCAACAAAGACGCTACTTAGTTCGCTCACCCGAGCTCTCAACAGCAGCTACAATACTAGATACAAAGAACAAAGAGAAAGAAGAAAGATAGTTAGTCTAGTGAGTGAGTGAAACGAAAGACAGTGTTCTAAACAAAGGAACTACATCGCAAAGACAAAGACATAGGAAATCTAGACAGACAGACTCATCGGAAGAACAAACTAAAGCAACAAAGAAAGATAAGGAAAGAACAAAGCTTCGGAATAAAACATCAGGAAGAAAGAGAACAGAAAGACAGAGACTTAGACTTACTGAAAGGAAGTACTCATTTGAAGACTAAGAAGAGGAACGTAGTAGCTGAGAAGAACGTAGTCGCTGAGAGGAACTCCTAACAACTCACTCTAGGAATACGTTGCACCAATAGCTACATCTGCCTTGCCTATACGAGTACTCACCCAACAGCAAGCAAAAGGAATTCATTGTTTTGTCCCCTGCCTCCCGCACAAGCTAAAGCTTCCCTAGCTGCACAAGCTAAAGCTTCCCTAGCTACTGCCCGGATCTATGCTTTACTTGTCCCCTCTAGGAATTGGTTACATTGTTGATCCCCAGATCGACTAATGCATATATTCATTAATCAGAAAACCCGAGAAGAGATCAAATCCAACGTATAAAACAATTGGTAGGAACCAGTCTCAGTCAACCAATGTTCCTCCCCTTTTCTAATTAAAGAGATATTACAATAGCTATGAAATGGATAGAAACTGAAAACAAGAAATCAACACTCTAAAAGAATAAGACAGCTAAAACAAGAGTTTTGACACATGAATGGATGATTACCTATTTGAGTACTAAATCGGTTGTTTAAGGGCTATAAAAGAGCATTTCCTATGTTTGATGCGGCACAAGGTCAAGGAAAAGACTCTGAAAAACATATACGGAACTTGAGGAGATACAATGAAGACTAGCTCCAATAGTACACTAGCTTCACGAAAGGAGATGCAATAGATACTAGTCCGACTAGCTGCAATAGCAAACAACCAATAAATACAATTTAGCTACATTGTCTAAGTCTAATAACCTCCTGAGAGAGAAAACCTACCCTATTAGCCTAGTAGCCTAGCCCAAGGTTTGAGCTAGGTCTCCGAACCAAGGAACAAAGAAAGACGGCTCCATTAGCAACAGTAAGACACTAGCTACAAAGAACAAACTAGCTACATTAGAAAGAGGAACAAGCATTAACTACAGGAACAAACAGAAGAAAGAGGAACAAACAATAGAAACAATTACCGGATAAAAAGAATAGATACAGGAACAAACAATAGTACAATTTTAGCATAGAACAAGGATAGAAAACCTTATGACTGAAACACAGTGACAGAAATGAAACACAGTGCTCCTTATGCCAATACAGCTGCTTATGAACCATAGGAAATGACGCAATAGCAAACAACCAATAAATACAATTTAGCTACATTGTTGAATACTGACAGAGAGTGAAACGATGGACTCAACGCTCCATTAGACACAAGAACAAGAGAGACATTCCAACGTTCGCTCAACTGGGCTCTCTACAGAAAGACAGAAGCTACATTTTAGATCCATAGATTCAAACTGACTGACAAGGAAACCCATAAGGAAACCCTGGACGTTGGGCTCAGGGGAATCATCCCAGTACCTCTTTCGAGCAACTATGTACCTAAACTATAAGCAGGAGATAGCATTCTAGGGGAAAAGCACTGTCCCGGACCTGCTAATACTAGTGACCTTAGTATCATACCGCACCGATACTACTACTAGTGACCTTAGCATCATACCGCACCGATACTACTACTTCCCAAGGCAAGATATAATGAGGATTTGGACATAACATCCTGACAGCAGACTTGACAACTGATTTGAAGACAATGGCAAGATGACAATTGGAAGGGATCGATCTTCACACTGGGTGAAAGCATAGTGGAGAAAATATCACTCATGTAGCTTACAGGAGGGGATCTACTAAGTACACTCACTACGAAGGATCTCAGTTCAAAGCTAAAGCGAAAGGAGAAAAGTGCAGGGCCAACGTCAAAAGATATAGTTCGAGATGAAACCCTCGCTTTACGAAAGAGACCCTGATCTCTCGCTAGACCTCAAAGTAGAAAGAAGGATTAGGCCAGAAATGGAGATAGAGTTGTTATAAGGGTCTTCCTTAGTTGAAGGTAACTGCTGAAAGCCTGAGGTACCCAGTTCTCTATTGTTCAAATGGAGGTGAGGTCCCCACGAACGAGGAAGAAGCGTAGAGATAGAGTTGTTAGACTCTGTAAACCGAGTCTAGTCTACAGAGAAGGGGCTGGCTGAGATAGATAGACGACGAAGAGGAAGTACGTACCGACGATCTAAGCACTCACGATCAATAGGTTCCAGTGAGCTAGGTCCTTTACCCTTTCAAGTGGTATACTTTCTAAGGAAGGGTTAGACTGAGTTGATAGACTAAGGTGTCAGCTATATCAGCATTCTGGGTTGAGTGAGAACGATGTATGAAATATATATATCATCAGCTCTACTAGATCCTGCTTACCCAATTCAAGTGATATTGAATAATAGATCACAGAAGTAGTGGCAGTACTGATACTTAGCTAGCTTAATTCACTTATTCCCATTCCTTTCTAGAGTCAATAAAGGGGCTGTATGGCCTTGTTGTAAGAAGCTAAATATGAGTTTGCAATACTCGCTGGGTAAACTACTCTCATTCAGCTCGGTAGGCCTTTCTCGTAACAAAAGCATTCCGCTTTCACCCAAACCATAGTACCAGTAAGAGGAAGCCGGCTATTCAACCCAGTCGGATGAGATTTCTAGTCCCCAAGGCTCGTAGACCTCAGAGTGAAACCAGAATCCCTATGTTTTGACCCGATTTATGAATAGATATTATCTAGGTAGGTCGACCTGGAGCGATCTCCCAAACAAAGAACGGGGAACAAAGACTACTTAGTGAAGCAGAGACCGGTTGAATCGTCTTCTCATTTATCATATCAATAGTATGTTTATGCCTTTGTGGTTCTTACGGGAGCAGGAACATAGACTGGGCTTAAGGTGAAGGCTGGTCGTCCTTTGATTTGATTGGAGTGAAAGGTGAAAAAGGTCTCATTTAGGACTCAATCCCAGTGTCGACTGCTATCCCTCTTTCGAGATAAGAATAACCTCTTTCTTTCAGTCGAGATATGAATAACCTCGGTTCCTATTGTGGATGATGTTGTCTCCCTACTTGCTGATGATGTAGTCTCTGACCATGCTCCTACTTTCTTTGCCGGTGGTGGCTGACCAGACCATGATGGTAGTACCGATGCCGGAATTGGATGTTCACCGACATCTCCAAGCGTTGATAGCAGATTCCTCTGATGAGGATGATTTGGCTGTTCCCGAATCCTTGCCATCGAATCTGGAAGGTGTTTCAGTTTCGATTTTCAATTCAAATTCGAATTGGGAAGTTTTGGTTAGTACTCCAGCTGTCTTTACCATGTCTCAAGAGATCTCAGGTGATTTGGATAATGATAATCTTTCATTTCAAATTGTGGTCCCTCCTACTACGGTGCCTCCTACTACCTCGGATAAACATGAGAAAGTTACGCAACTATGGTCTTTTGCTAATTCCATTGGTGTGACCTATAGGGGAAACGATAAGGAAGCATTCCAACGGGTCTCAGAACTTACATCTGGTGTGGGCTTAGTGTCTCCGGTAGGCACTACGCCTTCTACATGAAATTCATGGCTTGGAACGTACGAGGGCTCAAGATGTTTGCAAAACAAAAACTCTTGGTTGCCTCATTCCGTTGCTCCGGACTTTATTCTTTTCCAAGAGACTAAGCTGGTTAATATTCCACCCCTTTTTACTTCGTTCTTGTGGCATACCTGTGGAGTTTGTTTATGTTCCGGCACAAGGTCTTTCTGGTGGTTGTCATATGGTTGGGACCCTTCTTTGTTTCGTACGGATAACGTCAATATGCATGGTACTACATTGGCTTGGCATGGTACTCACATTCCGACTGGAGTTTCTTGTACTGTTCTTTTTGTGTATGCACCAACCTCTTATGCTGAGCGGAGATTCTTATGGGAATTCCTACCTTCCTTGATTCAGGACTCTACGTCGGCTCTTATTCTAACTGGTGATTTGAATACTGTTCGTACTGATGATGAGGTACGTAATCACTCGACTATTCATCTTGATTGAGATGCATTCAATGATTTCATTTCGGCTGCTGGTTTGATTGATCTACCACTATCCAACAACAAGTTGACTTGGTTTGGTCCTGCTTCTAAGGCAAGTAAGTTGGTTTTGATTATCACCGGAGATGAATGGTGTCGGATCATGCTCCTTTGCTGTTGTCTCCCACGGAGATTGATTGTGGCCCTCGGCCATTTAGGTTTCTTAACCCCTGGTTGGATCATGAAGGTTTTTTACCATTTGTTAAAGAAAAGTGGGAAGGGTATGCTTTTTCACAAAATAGCTAGTGCGAGAGCAGCTCAGAACCGGCTTTCTTGTGTTCTGGTGGACGGGTGTTGGGTTTTAGCATAAATAAAGCAGCGGAAAAACCAAAATTCAATTCTAAAACCCGAACCCGGATCCATGTAATTCGATTAATCAATTGAAAAGATCGAATCAGAAAACAATACCTCTTGTAGATCGTGCCTGGTTCGAGACGGGGACCTCTTAATCTACGCTTCCGTGTCCTTCTCGGATTCATGACATCTTCAAAAGAATCCGTCCTCTACCGGTATCCACACGAACAAGCAATTCCAAATCTTTGCGTGTGCTAGCACAAGTATCTGCAGATTTCGGCTTTCGGTAGGTATATATATCAAGGAATTTCGAAAATACCATATATATATTTGTAAATTAGAAATAGAAACAATTTACGATTTCGGAAATATATCGTAAGGTATTGGCTTGTAAAGGTGACAAAGCTCCAGGACCGGATGGCTTCAATCTCAACTTCTACAAAGCTGCTTGGTCGATAGTTGGTCCCGATGTTATGGCATTCATTCACGACTTCTTTCGGTCTGGAGACATCCAAAACTTATTGATGGTATTCTGTTCTGGTCATCTTCTACTTACGTGTTCATGGTCTTGGCTTCTTTCGAGTCTTGTTGTCAATTGGTGGGCTGTTTTGGGGGCCGACTGACTTGAGGGGCCTTTTCGGTTCATGGGCTGGTTTGTGTCCTTCCCGTATGGTAAAGAAGGAATGGGTGCGTGTTGTATTTATAGTTGCTTGGTATGTGTGGCTTGGTCAGAACGAGCTGGTTTTTGAGGAGGTGCGGCATGATCCGGAGACCGTCCTTGCAAGGATTCAACGTGCTTCGTTTTCCATTTCTATTGCTCATGGGGGTGCCTTTTCCTTTTCAGATTGGTTAATTAGGCTGTCCTTTGTCTATACAGTTGTATAAGGGTTTGGGGTTTCTTTTGTATCAGCTTATCTTTTGTTCTTTGCTTTACTCGTTTGGTTTAACTCCTAGAAGCCTTCGAGCATTAAAAAAACTTTCCATTATTGCTGATAAAAAAAACGCAACATCTTGAGTGGACACCGTGTCGCTTGAACCCCTAACTATCACCAATATCCGAGGTCGAAAACTTAACCGTGGATTCTCCTACGTTTTTATTAGTAGTAGCCCTCTTAGGTAATCGCCTGATTCCAGAAGTCGTTTTCATCCAAGGAAAACCTTGGTCCGACCCTCCTTTCCCACGCAACCCACACTTGGAGTAAGCATATCAACCGGATAGTCTCATTGACCGAGCCAGAGTAAGATACTAAGACAGGGTGACCAAAAGAAGCCGAGGCCAACACAATAGGTTCCATGTCCTCAATCACCTCCTTACCCACGACAAGGTTAGGTTCTGAAACGCATAAAGTTTCAGCCGGGCTCAACCTAGCTGTTACAACAATGTCCTCACTAGTAGAAGGATCCGAGACTTCCGAAGCAAGTAAGACAAGATGGAATTCACTCTACTTCTCGATGGTAGAACACGGGTGGAGGGACTTGTAGTAGATGACTAGTCTACTTATTCTTTTTCTGCCTTTCTCCTTACCCCTATGTAGAATTGGGTACGTCTCTCCCTTTTTGTGTCCGAGACTCTAGCCCCAATCAAACATAGGCGACGGGAAGGCTCAGGGGGCACCGTTCGCTCGCTCGCTCTCTCGCTCTCTTCACTCCAACTATTTGCTGTCTAAGTTTGCTGTCTAAGACTGATAAGAGTGTTAGGCTTAGAAGACTGCTAGCAGCTGACAAAGACTACTGGTTTCCTAAGACAAGGACAAGTCAGCAACACCGAGATGGGGGTGCCATCCCCGCATCTCGGGGCAGCAGTAGTCCCAAGTTCCCCATACAGAAAGAACTGTTAGCTGACAAACCTTACACCACATCTCGGCCAGCAAAGAAGAAATTTCAACAGCAAAGAAGTTCACTCACCTAAACTGGCAGGGGTACAGATAATAGTGAATCAGCATAGGGTGATATTCCTAATGTTATAAATATTACAATAGCTAATCCAAGTTGCACATAATGTCTCTCTTTCTCCCGAGGCTCATCAGGAATGAACTCTACATCCTTAAATGGGACTACTTCCGAATACATAGCTGCTATTTTTTCCCGATAAAAAGCTTCCGTTTCTGACAATGAAAGTGTGATTTTATCGAATCCAGGGAGAGTTCCCGCATGAGGATCCCACATCACATCCATTAAGTCAGTTCATTTTGTATCGAATAGAGGATTCTCCATTGTCAATATTTCTCCGCCAGGACAATACCCATGAAAAATTGTGAAACCTACACCAAATTCAACTAC
>OY997597.1:30000-50000 GCA_963921825.1 Erodium maritimum | reverse complement strand
AACGGTCACTCCAGTAAACTCAAGTAAGTATAATATAGATATTCTTTGACAGACGAAAAAGAGGGATTTACCCACGAAAAGAGGTCAAGCCAATTATCAAGTCGACCAATAGCCGGTCAGTTAGTTACGAAAAGCAGCAAATGATAGCGCGGACTAATGCCACGGTGTAGATCTTTGGAAAACACTTCGCTAGATTGAACTCTATGATGAGCATCCGGTAGGTCTGGTTGGGAAGTCCCTCTCTAGCTTGGGAACGAAATTCGTTTTATTCGTGGATCACCAAGCCTTGCTTTACTTGGTCAACAAGCCGGGTTTGACGGAATTTGATTGAACGATTGTGACGAGAAGAAGCTTTGTTCGATAAATGCGCAGTGGACCCTCTTTCCATACTTCGTAATGGTGAACCTCCCGACGGAGTAAACTAGGGCATAGTGATCACTGGCCCAAGCAGAGTCGTAAATACAGTAAAGACTTCAAAGATTCACGCATGCGGGCGGTACAGCCGATCCAACCGCAACCACGGGCACCACTACATGAGGACGGCACATCAACAGGTCTGATTTCGGTGGTTCTGGTTCGTTCAGACTCAAATCATTCTATTCTTTCGCCAGTTCCTCTTCTTAATAGGAGATATTTCGTTGCTTGTCTGGTACCGAAGGAAGGGTTTGGCTGTCTTAAAGACTATAGCTGTTGGGGCTCTTCCTCGTCTCTAGCTCTTCTTCTTGGTTGGAGCTGCTCGCTTTCTTCCTTCCAGCTTACAGAGAATTGCTGTTGATGAGCTTCCGTATTTATAGTTCTAAAGAGAGTTGGCTTACGGGTATCGTAGAAAAAGAGAAGAGGCTCGTCCTACAAGGCAAGGGCATAGGCAACGAGAGTCTAGTATAGGAAAAGATCTTTGATAGGGCTCATCTCATAGGGCCGTTCAGAAAGGATATTATCGTAGATAGAGAAAGAAAGCTCTTCGGGGCTAGGGGCGGATGTAGCCAAGTGGTTCAAGGCAGTGGATTGTGAATCCACCACGCGCGGGTTCAATCCCCGTCATTCGCCCATCAAAAAATAGACCATTTTAGGTTAGGGAAGAGAGAAGAGAAAGTTCGAAAGCATCCTTTCTGTAAGTCATCTCGAGGCTTTCAAAGGCATCCAAGCAAGAAATTGCTATCTGATTGAAAGATAGAAAGCATAGATTCGCGTCGCCTACTTCCTGAAAGCACAAATGGAATGGAGGATCACTCAGTCTATTTAGTCTTTAAGCGACCTAACTAAAAAAGCTTAGGCTGATGAGTTCAAAAAAGAAAATGAACCAGCGAAAGGCTTACGCTCCTTAGTTAGACTTATTTACGATTGAACTATCCTATACCTTATAGAAAGAGAGGAAGGTCGCTCTAGACTGAGAGGGCGAGTGAGGAAGGAAGAGGAAGAGGATGGGTCCCGTAGTATAAGGATAAGCCCGTGCTATGAGGCTGCTCTAAGAGAGCGAGAGAGCCATATGGAAAGGATGATCAGGGTCGGGATTTCATTTGTTGTCTTTTTTGCACCAAAAGATTGTGGGAAGAGATCCGATGCGAACAGATATTTCATTAAAAGAGTAAGCCTTATTCTGCGTATGATGAAATGAACAAAGAAAGAATATAGATTGACTAGCTTACAAAACAAAAAGATAGATAGCAAGATGGATGGATAAGAAAGAAAAGACTTACACGAATCAAATTATAGATGCCACAAAGGCTATCGAATAAGTGGAAAACGTGCTATTCCTACTTTTATTGCTCTTGATTCTCATATTTGTATTTGTCACAATGAAGAAAGCCAAAAGGGTGAGGTAGGGTACCCTTAGCTAGCAAACGAGAAAGTGGGACTAGGCTAGCTCATTCTGACTGACTTTGAATGAGACCTTCAACCATGTGATTCTGTCTTCTCTAGTGGTGAGTCCCTTCTAATCGAATCTCCGTAGAAGAAGGAAGCGGTCTCTGTAGGCGTATTAGGGCATCTCTTGGTCGGCACATCCCTTAGGCAGGCTTGTTCCCTCTTAGTTGTGCAGGATTTTAGGCTTCTAGTGAATCTTTGTGAAAGGCTATAAGGTGTGGCTAGCTCAGGCTCGTGCTAAGCTAAGAGAGAATGAGGCTCGGGGCGAAGAAAGAGGCATAAGGCACAAGGTCTCAAGGGTAGCCTGAGGTGGGTAAGAAGAGCAGCTGATTAGGACTTCCTTGGTTCGGAGAGTTTCACTCATTCATGGGCCCCCCCTCTAAGACAAAAGAATTCACACGAACAAGAAAAGAAGTCAAATACCTCCATTTACACTCGAATGTGCAATCTCTCCTCACTAGCACACGACCCACTCTCTTTTCAGACTCTATCTACGTGTCTCTTCCTCCGGCCACGAAAGGTCTTTTTTCTTCTGATTCTTCCTTCCATGTAGGATTGGAAGCAGTATCGGAACTGCTCTATTGCGACGACAGAGAATAGACTGCTCACTTCACTTGTGAGATACTCCTGCCTGACTAAGGGCGTTAAGCAAGGACTCTCTTTTTTCTTTTTTAAAATTAGCATTTAGAGGTTGAGACTGATTGGCCACGTTAAGTCAAGGTCAGGCCCTTGGTTTGCGTGTGCTTCCATCCATTAGATTCGAAAAAGACTTCTTTCCCTATAGCCCTGTAGGAGAAGAGATAGGATACCTTGTGCAGGCTTCAGACTCAGGAATGAAATAATAACTTAGATAGAATCACTATGGTATGAAAGAACGACGTTCTTAGACTCTGGTATGCGAATCACTGAGTTGCTAGACAAGGGTGCGTAGGGCATGACTGATAAGGAATGAATGATGCGTAAGGACTTAGGGACGAGCTTAGGGTTGCTAGACACTGGTACGTTAGGTGTGAGAACCGATCTCCTGTAAGGGGCGAAGCGAGACCGTAATTACATAGATAGACAACTCCTTCCCTTCGCCTTCTTCCTCTTTAAGGCTTGAAGGCGAAGACCAATTGGCGGCTGGAAGGAAGCTTACTAAGAAAGACGTCTCTTTTGGGGTGTATAGCTCAGTTGGTAGAGCATTGGGCTTTTAACCTAATGGTCGCAGGTTCAAGCCCTGCTATACCCAAACTTACCTTAGACTAGACTATATTCTTAGTAATAGTCAGGAAAGCGAGGTATATAATCAAAGATCAGTCTTTTTCCTTTAGACTGGCTGAAGCCACTTTTTCCTTTAAGTGATTTTCCTTTAAGTGAGAAGGGCGAGGGCGCGAGGCCCGAAGGTTACGTAGTATACTTAGGCGACAGACTCTGGTTATGAAATATCTGAGTCGATAGACGATTGGAGCGGAGCTGATGAGTCGTGAGACTCTGGTAATTATTTCTTCGTTGTTAAATGAAGGGTGCGAAGTTTCGGCTTACGCCCCTCTCCCGAGCATAAAAAGAACCTCTCCCTTCAGTCTTCGAAAGAGATATGAATAACCTTCAGTCGAGCATAAAAAGAACCTCTCCCCGTTCTACCGTCCAAAATAGGCCGTATGGAGTATAGCCAAGTGGTAAGGCACCGGTTTTTGATATCGGCATGCAAAGGTTCGAACCCTTTTACTCCAGATTATGAGCAAGCGATCGGATATGTCAAGAAGGGGCTGAGGCGCGAAACGGGGACATTTCCGGCACACCTTCTTAAACTTGAAAGAGGGAATGAAAGCTAGAAAACTAGGGATAGCAAGAGCAATCGAAGGCATAATAGTAAGCGCCACAGCAGGAAGCTGCAAGCCCGGCACAAGAGAAGCAAAGGACTCTTTTCAGAGTATTACAGGAAGGACTCATACTCTAGCTCCTACCCTTACTTTACTGTCGCTGACATAACTCAAGCAAAGGAGAATCGGAAGCTAAAGAAGATAAATAAGGTAATCCTTCCTTACTGGCTAGCTCTTCGAAGAGATAGAAGAAGGGGGGAGCCGGAATCAAGTCTTAGAGGATCCGTATTAGCGAATTAGGTCATTTTCAAGAACAAAAAAAGAGTCTTTCTTGGGCTTGGATTTCTTCTTTGCAAGCAATCACTCTCGCCTCCCTCTTCGTAATGTAATTGTCTCTACCTCATAGAGGGTGGCGCTCGAGTAGCTAAAGCCCCTATTCTGAGAATAGGAGTATTGAAAGCCTCGAAAGCAGTATTTTTACTTTCTTAAGCTAGGTATCTTAGGCAAGCTTTGGATAGAAGGTTCTAGGGCCATTTGCCAATTGAGTTCGTCTTTCCATGCCCGTATCTTATAGCATCTTATAGCAAGCCCTACCTCTTAGCTAGCAGAAGAATGCTTTCTTTCTATAGTGTATGCTCTAGTTAGCAAGTTAGAAAAGAGAGTTCTAAAATAGGAGATATATTAACCCACTAGACCTAAAGAAATAGTCTTCCTAGCCAACCTATCTAATGTTCCTACCATTGGTATTTACGCTCCAGCTAGTTCAGATTGCCTTCCTTCTCTTGCTGCTGCTATGCCAATTTCAATTGAAGTTGCTTTTGCTGTCGATCCAGCCACTAGGTAAGGTGCATAAGAGCAGTTCCTCAAAAGGCAGTTCGTTTTCAAACGTAGGTGAGATGAATCCTTTTTCTAAAGGGAGTGAAAAGTAACCCAGTTCACGGTGAGCCGAGGGTTAGGGGAAGAGAAGAGGTAAGTCCTTTTGCTCTTGTTCAACTCGACTGTGAACCGTTTCATGTGAAAAAGAATAATAAGCGGTCTTTGGTCTTCAGTGAAATGACATGGATCCCTTTAAGAAGAAGTAAGCTCTAATCATTCTACCTTGACACCCGAGGGGAGACAACTCAATAGGTAGAGTCAGTGCCCTATTGGCTATGGGGGTAATAAGGCTCTAGTTCGACTAGCAGCTTGAACGTGGCGAGAGGGAAATAGAGAGACCGTTGAGGGAAATAATAGACTTTCAGAGCTCAACGGTCTCTCACTTCCTAGCACGAGAGAAGGGGTCTCAGAGGCCAATCAAACACGTTTTAAGGCATAGTTCAGGGGGAAGACGAGTACAGGCTTTTAAAGTGGATAGATATATTACTATCATAGAATCGACATTTGTTGCGGTGGTATTTATTGAATTCAATTCAACTCAAGTGGGCAAGGGAGGATTGGTAAACGTAGAGAGATAGTAGCTTTAGCCACTTTCTCTTCTCTCCTGATTGTTGTCTAAGTATAGATCCTAGCTAGCGCATACTTGCATCTGTTATTACAGAAAGGGCTTGATGAAGACCACCCCCTGGTTAGTGATTGGTCACCCGCTTCCTTGACCTTTACGGCGTAGAATCGGCTTCCTTTAGAGTTTAGAGGGAGAACGGAGATGAGCAACCGGCTGGGAAGAGGTGAAGCCTCAATTGAAATGCTCGAGGAATAAGTCCTATAGTTTACCACTTAAATAATATATTTATATAGTTATAGTAGAGCTAGTCTAGCACGAATTCTGCTCACGAGCGGAAAGAGAGATTCACATCATGGATTTCGCGAGACATAGGCACAAGCAGTCTGCCCTTAGACAAGAGCATAAGCATAGATCAGGCCATTTCCCACCACCTCACGAGCCCAAGTAAACGAAAGTGTATGTGCACTAGTGGGTGCTGCGGAAAGCAAGAGATTCTCATTATAGCCATATCCCTTATGAAGGGTTTTAGGAGAGCCATAGGGGCCTATACAAGTTTCCATTAAGAAAGAATCCCCGATGCCACTTTGATAGATCCATCAAATAGAAAGATGCACAAGCTTCTATCCCTATCATGGACTGAATTCCGGGTGGGTTTCTTTAACTCATCGCGATTGAAAATGAAATATGCCGGGTTTCATACCAATGCTCGAAGCAGCCCCTCAAGGAACAATTACTTAACCTGGAGCTTATCTGGTTACCTTAATAATCATGGACAAAATAAGGTCTGTACCCGGCGGTTTTGATTGCTAACTCACGACCGGAACCCGTTTGGCTGGTCTTTCTCTCGCCTAAGTTGAAGCGATCGATAAAGTTCCGCAAAGTTCATAATTGCATAACATAAAAGGAGAAAAAGTAGTGGCAACAGCCTTTGAAAACAGCTTATCCGAAAAAACCTATTTTACACAACTTATTCTACAGCTCTTTCACACAAGGGAACGTATGGGGTTATCTAAAGAGAAAGTTTCTAGTTCTTACTTCCTGCCTTAAAAGCAGATTCAAAGAGACAAGAACCTATTCTTGTTCCAATCGTTTGAGGAAAGCCCACTCTCGCTTCACACTTGCTATATTCGCCTGAGCCCATGGTGAACATAGCGAACTTCAACTTATCTTATATGATAATTATCAATAAAATACAAGTCCTTTATATATAATAGATATTCTGGAAAAGTAGAAAGTCATTGAAGGTATCCCTTACTTTCTTTTTATTCGTAAGACTCTCTTAGGAGATTCAAGATTGAGGAGGGTTAATCTCAATTATCCAGGGGTCAGACAATGCTACTTTCTCCTTGAACCTAAGGTTGATTCTTTCTAAGAAAAGTAAGTAAAAGGCCCCTGTCTTATTTCAATGCTTTGCTTTGAAAGCGCTAGGCCCCTTGAAAACAAACAGACTTTTTGCGATTGTTTAAGTCTTATGTTATGGGATAACATAAACAAGTATGCCTCTATCATTGCCTTTTGTTTTAGTTTGAATAAGCTATGTTGGTGCCGAGGACAGACGTAGATGCCCAGAAGGAGCTCTGCCGAAAATCGGATTCTAATGAAAGTCTTACTAGCATTGGCGGCTTAAGTGGAAAACAGGTCCTATCCTAATATATATAAGATAAGGAAGCATCCGACTTCTTTTTCATAGTGCACATTTTGAAAGAGTGCCAATTGATGCAGAGAAGGAGCTGTTCTCGCTGTGAACGAATGGGCTCTTAGTACTAATCCTAATGCAAGAAGGGGAAGGTTCATGTCATCTTCTAAATAGAAACCTGGGCATCTATCTAAAAAAGAGTCAATCTCGAATACAAGCTGAGAGGGAGAAGGCTTCCTGCGTAGGCAGATTAGAGCAATCCAATTTCTTCAAAAAATCGGACTTCTCTTTTTTCGGAAGGTACAACAGGTAAAACGCAGGTTGGTTACCCCACCCACTACAAATAGATATAGAGTTAGCCCGATTACGAACGGAGAAAAGGAGAACCATGCCTTTGGTCTACCCATGTTCGTTTACGGGGGCAGCAGAGGAAAAAAAGACGTGTGAACAGCGCCTTGAGCCTTTTCGCCAGGTCTGGGATCGATCCCTTTTAGCTTTCCTCGCAGATTCTTGTGCAGCTTCTTCTGTAACAGCTTTTTCTTTCTACCCGAGGGTTACGGGTTAACTGCATCGGATATGATCACTGCTGCCAATCCAGCGTAATGGTTTAAGTATCCCTATTATATTTGCTTTTGCTCCTAAGAAAAAAGGAAGTACCACCTAGTAAGAAGAAACTCCCAGCTCCCGATCTTGGTCCATAATTGGATAAGTCCTGATCCTCTGTCCCAGGTACCTTCCATTGTTCGTCCTCTTCATAGGACAAATAAGGGTCCTCATCCCCTCTTGCACCGGTTTTGTAATCTTGTGAGTAGGTACGTGTAGGGATCCTTTCTGCTTGTCCTTCAGTGTAGCTCACTGGCTCGACTCACCTTCCTCAGTCTTCGTTTGAGTAAGAGCCAGTTAGTAAACCTCTCTCCATGTCAGGTCTCTTCAGTAAGGAATGTACAGCTTGCTGAATGTCCTGCACCATCTTATCCAGAGCGTCTTGTTTCTGAGCCACATCTGAGAGGTTATTTCTATCTCTTTCGAAGAGGTCTGAAAGCCTCTTCGTTTCACTCGAGTAATCAATTACCTCGAACGAAGTGAAGAGGTTCTTTATATACTCGACTGAAAGGAGAGGGGGAGCTTCATAAATGTATTCATTGCAACTGGTCAAATGTCAGCTAACAGTTCTTTCTGTATGGGACTACTGCCGCCATCCATTCCGGATTCTCAGGTTTCCTCCTCTACTTAGTTTGGGTACCCTGACACTGGTGCAACTCATCATGCAACCCCTGTGCTTCCCTCAGTTTATCTACTCCTTATCGAGGTACGAATAAATTGGTTGTTGGTAATGGTACTGGTCTTACGCACATGTTGGTTCTGGTATTCTTCCTAATCCTAGCCGACCACTTCATCTTAATCATATATTACATGTTCCTCATATTACAAAGCCTTTACTTTCTGTTCAGAAACTGTGTAAAGATAATCATTGTTCTTTTGAATCGAATGCTCATAATTGTCTTGTGAAGGACCCGGTCACCCAGAAGATACTGCTTCGAGGAACGAGTGATGGTGGTTTGTACAAGTTGTTCGATACACCAGTGCCTACTACCTCTCCTGTCTCGGCTTTTCTCTCAACCTTGGTTTTACAACCTAGCGTTCTATAAGAACCTTGGAAGATTGGCATGCTCGTCTTGGTCATGCCAACTATCAAACCCTTCGTAGCTTAGTTAATAATTTTGCTTACCTTGTTCAAAGGGTCGGCCTAAAACCGATCAGTGTCGTGCTTGTTGCTTAGGAAAATTGCATCGCTTGTCTTTACCTTTAACGCATCGTAGGAGCCGTTTTCCTTTAGAGTGAATTCATTCACATTCAGATGTGTGGGGTCCTTCCCCTATGACTTCAGTTTCTGGTTATAAATACTTTCTCATTTTTATTGATGATTTTACTCAACCAGTGACCTCAACTCCAACCGGCGGCAACACAAACTGAATCTCTAATGCTCGGATAGACAGACAAAACAAAGCAAAACGAAATGGATCCTCCCGATGCCTCAATTCCTCCACACTCCAGATATCCAGAGAGACCAAAACAAAACACAAGCAGAAACAGCGAAGAGATTGACAACCACAACCCAGATTCAAAACCTTCGTTTAGCAAGTCTTCTATTGAGTACCCAGATCCTTAGTTTGACAACCCAGAAGTAAATACCTTTGTTTCACTTGGTTAGTTAGTTAAATGGATTCCAGAGTCTATCAACCCTTCCCTCGAACAAAATAAAGGACTATATTCCTTCGTTTCACTTGGCCTTAGATTGATTCCTTGTCCTTGGGTAAGGTAGTGGCTTCTTTATCCCAGAACATCTGAGCAAACTGCTTGAACTTCTAGAAATCCAGAGTTAGCAGCATAAACAGAATAAACAGAATTGGTGAATGAGAAATCTTCCCTTCTTGATTCTTTGTTTTTGAAGAAAATGTTTCGTTTTTTGACCACCAAAGTAAACTTCTCTCTTCTATCGTTGGGATTTCACTAGACAGATTTCTTCCCTAAACGAGTGAACTAACTTATCGCTAGCTCCGCTCCAAAAAGAATGGAGAAATACTTTAAGAATGGAGAAATACTTTTCTACAATAGCTGGTTGGGTTGGTACAAGCAAAGCAAGAAAGGGTTTTGGTCCAATCAATAAACACATGAAAAGACGAGAAAAATACTTCTATTTAGATTTAGTGTTAGTGTTAGAGTTATACCAATCCTTATAGACAAGTGTTAGACAAATGTCCTTCTTTCCCATTTCCCAGGAGAACCTTCTGATGAGGGCTCAGGCTCTGGTATAATTTCCTGGTCGATATTCAGACATAATTCACAAAAAAGAAGGAAAAGTCAATCTAAAATGAAATGAATTTCTATTTCATGCCCAAACTATGCTATTTCAGATCCTTCATTTAACAACGAAGAAATAATTACCAGAGTCAGTTTCTCAAGTAAGATATTTAATAACCTTCATTTGTAAACTATTATAGGGAGTACCCCGAGGTGGCTCGAGCAAAGAGAGAGACCCTTCGGTCAAGCATGCGGCATCCGATCGCGAGCATAAATCAACCAGAGAGAGCCTGTTGCTCCTGAGTGAGGTTTATCAGCCAAGCCAGGTGGAGGGGCCAGCGGAATGAAGAGAAAGACTTACAACATTTTCTTATTCATTTTCTTATTCTTCTGCCGAACCAGAGTCTATCAACTCAGCAATATATACCTTAGGCTTTTTCTTCTTCTTACCCATCGTTTAGAAACTCAGATATTGGATAACCCTCGTTTGATGACTATTCTATTTCATACAACTCAGATATTGCACACCCTTACGTTTGCCGACTCATAAATATATACCTTACGTTTGCCAGAGAAAGAGAATGAGTAACCATCGGCCGCCAAGCCAATAAATCCTTCCAGAGTTAAGAAACGAAGAAATATATACCTTCGTCTATCAACTCAGCAACTTTGTACCTTCGAGCGACGCATCTTCCATTAACAAAAGAAGAATAACTTAACTCAATCTTTTTCAAGACTAGATAAAACAATCCAAATATGTGACATTTTCCCGTGTTTTTGCCCTACTCTTCTTTATCCTGAAAAACGTGATAAATTGCCCATTTCTATGAATTTATCAGATTCTCTATTTGACTATCTCCAAATCTAGAAGCTACGTATTGATTCATATTGCCACGGGGACGAAAAGGGGTTGGTTTCCCGTGAAAACTGTATACTGGGCGAGATGCAAAACTAGTAATGTACTGGACGACTCGTAACCTCGTTCCATAGGGGCCTCAATTAGATTTCCATTCAAAACGAACCTAGCAGTAGCCGAGATTGAGAGAACAAAGTGAGAATAGGAATGAATCCGCAGGATACTATCCGAGGCAGTTGTGGCTCTCTCTAAAAGAGCATGCATCTTACCTTTCCTAGGTCAGAAAGTCTCAAATGAAGTGAAGAGGTACCCCTGTTCTCGATTGTTTAAATTGAGGTCTGAAAGCCTCGAGCTACTGCGAAGAGGTCCAACACGGTCTCGAACGAAGTGAAGAGGGATTTCTTGCATTCCGGCAGAGAAAGTCAATGCAGCACGAGGGAGGAGCTAAGTGTCTCTGGCTGAGGAGATAATGAACAGTGTATTAGGCATCTTGGAGTTCTAAAGTCGAGATGAAGAGCTACGAATACTAAGTCAAATCCGTAAAAAGAAGTGATTTCGCAATAGCGAAGTAAACACTAGGCACCCACACACGGGGTTGGTCGGCGTCATCTATGCGATCAATAGGGCATGCTTCGACGGCTGCTAATGAATGGCCTCGAGCGAGTAAGAAGGCTAGTAGCGAGCAAAGTGACTCGGAAGAGGTCATTTCTTATGAAACAGCAAGGTTGAGCGAAACCCACGATTGCTCGTAAACTCAACCTGTCAACCGATAGAGGATCCAAAGAACGCAGACTCCTCATCACTACTAAGAGACCTTTGGACCTCAGCACCTTGTTCAAGCGGTTGCACTCCTCATCACTACTAAGAGACCTTTCATACCTCTGAACGACAGCACCGGGTTGGATAAGACTTTGGTTTGGCTCTCGTTAATTGTTCCTCAATGTTTCCAATGTTTCCATGAACATATCCATCAGGGGAATAGAAACCAGCAACTAAACGGCTGAAGTCACCCAAATGCACAACATCACCGAGTGAAATCAGGTGCGGGTCTGATACCGGATGGCCCTGATTGAACAATGCTTGCGAACTTTTCCAAGAGGCGTAGATACACGCAGAAGGCTTCAGTCCCGGACAGAAGCGAATCTGATGTGGCAGGCGACAGTAAGTTGATGACGAAGACTGGTTTTCAGGTTCCTCTTTCCCTTGCTTACCAGTAAGAATACGAGTGGAAACACTTGTGAGGAGGCTAAGTATGAGGCCATGGGATAAGTAAGCTATGCATGGCAAAGGTAGCTTGAAAACATGATGGTATATGCAATGATAGAGAATGGTAACCAGTGGAAGGCTCCGAAGGTGCAAAGAAATGTGCTCAATTGAAGGAGGGTTATCGGAAAAGAAAATGTACAGGAGATACATGATAGCTGCTGATAGAGAGCTGATGAAACCATGTAGATTCCAGTGAATTGGTAAATAGCATCCGTTGGGGTTTGTTATCAGCGTTGTACCCTGAAACCATTCATGACAGGAAAGAAAAAGTGCAGTTTCTCGATTTCATTCCTCAGCGATTTCATTCCTCAGAAAGTCGTTTGTGCATGAAATAATGAGCCTAGAAAGTAGATGCATTGTTAAGAAATCAGTATAAGAACATTAGAATGCATAACTATAAGAAGAGATCACTTACTTTTTTTAGCATTATAGGCCTTCGGAGATTTCAGTAGAGGTTTGCCTCCTTCAGTCGTTTGCAAAGCCGGCACCTTAGCCAAGAAACTCCCTTTATGAATAACAGCATAGGTTTAAAGAGGCTCAATCGCCGAAGAGTTTATGCCGAATCGGTTGGAAGCTCAGGACTCCATTCCTCATGGGAAGCACCTCTCCTTCTGAAAGTAAGGAATCCCGGATGATGGACTTGCGTGTAACTACTCGCCTTTAAGATGCTGGTATGGCGTTGACTTTCTCTCATACTAATCTAATAAGTGTTCTCCTTGAAACAAGATAAATAACCTCTCACGAGCTAGAACAAACCTTGAAACAAGATAACTAGCCTTCCCCCAATTCATTTATACTACAAGATTAGGAGGGCCATTTCTCACTGTCTTCGCAAGAGGTTCCTTTCGAGCAATCCTAAGACCCCGCCTTAGCCGCCGACAGTCAATTACATAGGGAGAGAAAGATCAGGAGTTAGCTCAAGAGCTACACGGAGACAGCAAGAGCCGCCTTCAGCGTCCGCAAATACAGTCTATGCAAGTGCCCGACTCCAAGGTTTAAAAACGCTTGGGCTTAAAAAGACCAAGGTTTGAGCTTGGGCTTAAAAAGACCAAGGTTTGAGCTTGGGCTTAAAAAGACCAAGGTACCCAGTTGCTCGACTATCAGGAGAGGTTTAAAAACGCTTGGTCTCCGAACCAAGGAGTACCTGGGACGTGGATTTTGGGACGTGGATTTACAGAGCAGACGCATCCGGCTGGAATCTAAAGAGCAAGTCTGTGGCTAGACTTCTTTATATACGTGAAAAGCTTGGAGGACTTTCATCTCTAATGTAGGTGCTTGCTTTCACGAACGCACTCCCCTTTCCACCGTAAGACCTCAACCGGTGCTGTTTAGTCCAGCCCTATTCAGTGAATTCTCCTGAGATTCTTCCACTTGCTTGAATGTGTACCCGCATCCTCCCTTTTGTGCCCTTGCAGCGTCTGCTCGTACCTCTTCTTAACAAAAGAGAAATCAATTACCTCAGTGTACGTGACTTCTTCTTGCTCAGTCAAAAGGAATTCGAAAGGCACTACGAGCGCATGTCGTCATTCCGGATTGATGATGCCAACCTCAAGCAGGCGTACCTCCCTCCCTACCTCAACCACTGGGAAATGAGACAGCCAGTTGTCCTATTCAAACAGAACCGGGAGAGTTATACCAGAACCTTGAACAAGGGGAGAGCTATACCAGATGTCAATTGCGGCATTAGACAGTGTAACCGGCATCTTCAAACAGCTACAAGAACAAGGAAAACTCCTTGGTTCGGAGACCTAGCTCAAACCTTGGTAAATGAGAACATATACATAGCATCTTCTTTCTTACAGACCCCTAAGGATACCGGACTACGACCCTACCTAAATGCCTGTGGGTGCTATGTAGGCTCATTGGTCCCGCCGCTTTGTTGATTGAAAAAAAAGCAATGTCTAAGAGAATTATCTTTAGTGGCTATTTCTCTGCGCAATGACTCTACGCAATGACTCTACGCAATGACTCTACGCAATGACACTACGCAATGACACGACTCTCAATATATGAGAATTGGTTGAAAGACAGACTAGTCATCTACTACAAGTCCCGTGTTCCACCATCGAGTAGTGGTCTACTAGAGTCAATTCAATTCCATCTTGGCTATAGAAAAGCCATAAGGAAACCCAGTACCAAAACGATAAGCAGGAGATGGTATTCTCGGACACTAGCTACTCGGAATAGGACATCCCTTTCTTCCGGGATTGAGCTTGCAGACTTGTTGAAGCAGGAGATGGTATTCTCGGGCACTAGCTACTCATGGGAATAATACATGAAGTATAGGCTAAGTAAACTGCAACAAAGATGGTGTTCCACCTTATCTATCGTAGAGGATTTAGGGCTCGAACGAAGTGGAGAGGAAGAAAGACTGGTTGATGGCAGTTTTACGCCGGATACCATGTGATGGTACCTTTAATCAAGAGGGTTTCATGACGTCTATAGTTTTCAAGTAGGCACCGATGTTGACTTTGTTGATGGCTGTCATGTCGTTCTTCTTTGGTCCTTCCTTAGCGGTAGTTCAGTCGACACTGGGGGATTTCAATGGAGTTCTTCACCAGGATGACTACTTCAAGTGACTCTAATCATATCGACTTGCACTTTCAGAGATGGTTTGACCAATCGGGTTTGATAGATATCGGATTCCAAGGTTTGAGCTTGGTCTCCGAACCAAGGTCAAAAGTTCACTTGGAATCGTGGAAGAAGCGCTAGTAGGTTGGATCGAATACTTGTTAATGATACGTGGTATGAAACTGACCAAGATGCCTCGGTTACTCATATTCCCTTCAGTCTGATCATAATCCTTTGCTGCTGAAGCTTGACTTACCCGTCAGACATGAGACTCGTCCTCGGCCTTTTCCTTTCTTTGCACCTTGCCCGCGCTTCCCGCTCTGGAGTCTTCTTTGGCGTCCTGTCTTCCGTTTAGTTTAATGGATAGAGATGTGGGGTGAGATCTCGTATGATCTGATCAATAGGCCCGGTCGAGTCTTGCTGTCCCATTTCGACTGGCGAGCTAAGGGCTTCACGTAAGATCTGTATGATAAAAGAAGAGGGTTAAAGAAGAGTCGATCTTCCCTGGTTTGATTCAACCGAGCTGATTGAACAAATGATTCTGAAAAAGCTGTCTCTCGTGCGCGAAGTTGCCCCCACAAAAAGGGGTAGGAGTCGCCGAAAGGTGGAGTTGGCGTCCAAAGGGTGGAATAGTCGTCGTGCAGCCTTTTGAGTCGATTTGTTTTGAGATTTGGTCTCGTTTGATTCTGGGAATTGAATGGCTGAGTAAGATATAGAGGTAGGGGAAGCCGAGGAAGAACTGGATCTTTGCAACTTCTAATTTGAATATAAAGAGAAAGGGCAGGCGAAGAAAGTGCCTCAACCTGTCTTTGGTTCCAGCAGGTAATTTCCCCCCAGATGCAAGTAGTTCTGTTGTTTGAGATTAGAGCTGCAGACGGGGCTTCAGATGAAAGAAACAAGGGTCAAACCAAGCACAAGGGAAATCATAAGAAGGAGGTTTGAGGGCTTGAGGGTAATCGGTCGAACCAAAAGTGCTGCGTTTCCTAGTGGAAAATCGATTGAAGCCAAATCCCCTTTTTTCAAATGAGAGTTCCGATCTCATTCTACGGTCGACTCGGAGCGTTTTCAATCGTGAGTCAAGCTGACCCCACACGAAACTAAGACTAAGAAGTCCAGATTGCCCAAGCTAAACTAAATAGAAGAACTCGGTTCCTCATCTTGGATCAGCACCTTTGAGCTACTTACATATTAGCAACCGATTATCCGATCTCTTCCTTAGCACAAGCGCTAAGCGATAATAATTCCTTTCGGAAAAGCCGCTGTGAAAAGAAAGGGGTGCTTCGGATCGGGAGTAACCACTAGTGATAGGGCAAATGACACATTGTGAAGGTTGATAGAGACAAACTCCTAATTCTCTTGCTTTAGCGCGAAAGAAAGGTCAGAGCCCACTCTTTATCCTCATTGGACTCAAGGAAAGGACATCGATAAGCTAAACCAATTAGGCAGTAGATTCTATCTATCCTACATGCGCCTAGCTACCTGTCTTGAGATAGCTCGATCTTATTTGTTCTGTTCTGTCCTTAGCTTCTCTAACCTTTATGAAACCCTTCGAAGCCATTAAAAGAAAGCACTTGGAAGCCAGCAAGAGAGAACTCAGGGGGAGAGAAGGTGTTTGCAAAGACAAGGCTCAACTACCAGTGCATTAAGGAAAGGAAGCTACAAACTAAAAGAAGGAGATAGATTCTAGCCTACATTCGACTAGCAGCTAAGATAGGAAAAGTGAGAAGGAACTACCACTCATTAGTACAAGCCTAACAAGAAAAGAGATTCTTATACTACGCTCGTCGACTAGCTACCATATTTGATTACTCGATTACAGGAACAACCAGCTTGATCGATAGAATTCGTGCTAATCTAGCCTATCTTCAAACCTACAGGAGAAATAAGAGAGCTAAGCTACAATCCCATCCATGAAAATCTGTCCTAGCTCTCAATCAAGCTTCATCAATCGCCGCGAACAATCGCTTTAAAGTCACGGTGGCTAATGCGCACTCACTAGAAAACATTCAAGACAGGGACTCCATTCTTTTCTTTGGAGTAAGGGGAACCCTATCAGTAGGGGAAGAAAGAAAAGTATGATTGGAAACAACGCGTTGAACGCCCAGAGTCGGCTTCAGCCAAATAGACAGAATGGCAAGCTTCATTACCATTCGATAAATACCATCGGCTCCACTCCCCTTAATGCGCAAATTGCTAAAAAAGCTTCCTTCATTCGTCATCCCAAGAAGAAAGAATCTCCTTATTTCATTTCCAGCTGTCCGAAGCTTATAAGCAGGAATCGGCCATTCAGGGCACCCCTTTATGAGCAGCGGAAGGAAGGCGGTCTTTCTTTGTGGAAGGGAAGCTTGACTAAAAAGATGCTTAGTGGGGGAAAGAGATTCGAAGGTTCAGAGATGGACTAGAGTTAAGAATAGGCCGATAAAGATTCACCTTTTTATTGGAGCCTAACTATAGGGGAGCACAGAGATATTTAGTAAATGCTTGTGCTTGATCTGACCATAAAATAAGAATAGGTACGGTACTCAAGCGGAAGTGGAGCGAAATGCTTCGCTTGAAAGAAGGACAAGCGAAACGATACCTAGATCCGGCTGGGAAACGAAAATCTTGCTTAGGTTACATTAGGTTACATCGGCAATAACTACTTCCACTATTTTCTCCACTAAGGTTGCTTGCCCCATGAGACAATGGACGCTTTTCATTCCTCTTTCGTCCTTTCCTTTTTCTATGGTTACGCGGAATCAGTACCAAGTTAAGTTGACCTGGAATCGGTGTACCAAGTAAATTTCAAGTTAAGCTTTAAGAGTTTCACTTTTTTGTTGAAATGAGGAAGAAAAAGTGGAGTTTTGCCTATATGCAAAAGTAATCAAAATAGATGATTTACCTAGGAGTCCAACCGGCTAGGATCGGAGATCCTAGGCTTTACAACCTAGCGTTTTCAAACCTCTTCATTTCATTCGAGAACGGGGGTACCTCTCCACAACCTAGCGTAAACTGGGTACCTGATAGTCGAGCAACTGGGTACCTAGGGAAAGAAATTATTGACAACTTGAAAAGAGAGAGTCCCAAGCATAATATCGTATATTACGAACTTTTTATCTAGTCTTGCAAACTAGAGAAATCTTTGACAATATCCGGTATTTTTTGATTCGTTTTTTCCCATTTCTGCCCATTTATCAGATTCTCCATTTTTCTATAGAAGCAACGTATTGATTCATATTTGCGTGGGTTCAAAGGTACGCCTCACCCAATCTTCCGAGTAATAAATAACCTCACTAGCTTCACTCGAGTTCTTTTAGAGACCTCTTCTCTGTCGCTCGAGAAAGAAATACCTCTTACTAACGAAAGAGAGCTGTGGACGGAGCGTATTCTATTCCATTTTCAAAAGAGTAATAAATCCCTCTTTTTTGTCATCAATTGACCCATTTCGAATTAGAGATATTGAGATAGTAAAATCTTACTTGATAGACGAAGGTTACTCCTAACTCCTATTTCGGCGAAGGTAATTCAATATCTTAGTTGCTAAGCTCTGGAACGAAGTGGCTTAGTTGCTAAGCTCTGGAACGAAGTGGCTTCGTTGACGAAGGGTATGAAATATCTGAGTTGGGTTATGAAATATCTGAGTCAGGATATGAAATGGAATAGTTGTTAGACGAGGGAAAGTCTCACTTTCGCCCTATGCTAGATGCGCCTTTTTCTTCCTCATTTCAGGATTTCATAGGTAAAAGCAAAAAAGAGTGATTTCGAATCTCAATAGAAAAAGATTGACTGATGCTGCACTTGTTAATGGAATAGGAAGAGTCCTAGTTACTCTTTCTCTGGCACGAAGTCACTGACAGACGAAGGTAATTATTTCTTCGTTGTTAAATGAAGGTAAAGAAAGGTCTGAGTTACCAAGGTTTGAGCTGGGTCTCCGAACCAAGGGATGCTAGGTATTCAATATTAGAGTTGTCAAACGAAGGTGCAGAAATAGAAGAGTTCAGAAATTTATTAGTTGACAAACGATGGTGAAGAATGAGATGGGTTTACAAACTATGTAATGAAATCACTTAGATGGAAGCATTTATCTCGTCTTTGCTATTTGCATCCCATGTCATGTGTTTATTGATTTGACCTACCAACCAGTACCTGAAGTGGAGACACCGAGCTTCCAACCGTTTCAGAACAAGAGCTTCCAAGAGGTTCGACGGGGCGTTGTAATTTAGGAAAGAAGCTCGACCAACGATTGTTTAGTTCCTTTCTTATCCGCTTTGTCAGCTAGTGACTCTTTCTAGTATCTTTGTTCGTTCCTCTTTAGTCACTAGTGACTCTTTACTTTAACAAGCAGGAATCTAAGAAGGACTCTTTCCTTTGATTCTGGATTGTCTTTGTAATTGGTTGGTAAGTTAGGGAATCCAGTAGGAAGTAGGTAAGAAAATAGGTAAGGTCTTTGCTATTTACAAGTATTTCTACTTTCGTAGTTCTGTTAGCTAAGGTCAAAGGGTACGCTTACTTAGAAGAATAAGTCTATTGAGTTGATTGTCTGAGCCTCCCCTAAGAATGAGGGTAACGTACTCCCTTTTAAGTAAGATAGAGATTAGGGTTTGAATTCGTTTACTTCCTTTTACCGTATAGATAAGGGAACGAGGTCGGGTAGTTGCTAGTGATTAGTATTGGAACTCTCTATAACAGATAATGTCAATGTTAGAGCAATGAGAATGAGAAGAGCATCTTAAGGTCTTACCTTCTTTATTTTATATTATATATTAAATAATGATAGTTAGAAGAAGAAGAATAGCCTTAAGTCTTACTTTCTTTGTTAAAGCAGTGAGTGAAGTGAGCGAACGAGGTCAAGTACAACGACTCTACAGTCAGATGATGATTAAGGGTTAGAGTTTCTGGTTCTTTGGAAGGCAAAGGAACGAAGTAGTTTAAAACGAAGTAGTTTAAAACGAAGTAGTTTAAAACGAAGTAGTTTAAAACGAAGTAGTTTAAAACGAAGTAGTTTAAAACGAAGTAGTTTAAGTTGTTTGATTAGTATCTATTGAATGCATGTTAGCAATATGCGCAATATAACACTAGGTACAATATAACAATAGTGGTAATATGTCCCTCTTCCTCTTCTTAACAAAAGAGAAATCAATTACCTTTAACAAAAGAGAAATCAATTACCTCAGGATTAGCCGGTTGGATGAATGCCCGGGAGAGGCGCGTAGCGTAACTTTTTCTCTTATTAAATGCCCTTCATAGAGACTGTGGATTCTGCTTAAACTAATCGAAAGAGGCAACAAAGTGGATTCAAATTCAAGTAAGCTAAGAACATCAAGAATAGGTTGAGGAATCAGTCGAACTATAGGCGAGATGAAGCTTTGGTTGCTGCCTTTGTGACTTCTGTAGCTGCTGCTGCTTTCTCTCCAGCTATCTTGAGTAGCTGGTCCAGCTCCGGTGGTTTCAGTTTGCTTTCTGCACCTTGGAGCAGAGCATGAGCTTTGGGAGCAGTTGTACAAGCTTTCTGTCATCTTCACAAAGTCCCGGTACAACTACAACTGACAGCTCTACAACGAGATGAGAAAGCTTATGTGGCATGTCACTTAGAAGGACATAAAGAATCCAAGGTTTGAGCTTGGTCTCCGAACCAAGGCATCATTGCAGCTTGAATCTCTTCAGCATTTCTGGTTACCCTCTTTCCACTTCCAGAGCTTCCTTCGTTTGCTACCAATGCTGAAGGATACTTCCTCAGAGTCTATAAACTCGTAATCCTACCTTGCTTCCTTTTCTCATTCTTTA
>OY997597.1:5000-25000 GCA_963921825.1 Erodium maritimum | reverse complement strand
AGTCTCGCGGTATATCGGCCGGAAGCGAGGCCGAGACGAGGGTACTTCTTCACCGCCGGAGAAGCGGCTATGTCGGGACAATGATGTGCCGAATACGAATGATATGGTAATTACTGCACAGGACCCGGTTCTTGGGCCTACTCCGTTGCAGCCTAACACGCTTGACATGCAAGACTTTCCTGGCGGACATAATTTAGTTAGAAAGTTTGGAGCCCGAAAAGGTTTTGTCCGAGCAGGAGGAAGTTGATAGTTTGTATAGCCTACTTAGTGAAGATATCCAATCTCTGGTGAAATCTATTTTTACACCCCCTTCCCAGGTCCCCTCCGTACCGACTTGTATTCTATTATTCCCTTCCAACTACTATACTTGCTTCTAAGCCGAGTTCTTCTTCGCTCGTTACGTACGGCAAAGAAAGAGAGGGATTCGAAGGGAAATCAATGGCTAAAATCGCTTAGTTAGATAAAAGCGCGTTGGATGACAGAAAGAAAGAGCATTCGTCAGCTATCCACCTTTCCCCTTCGTTTAGCTCATCTAGAATCTCTCAATCCGGGAAAGCAGATAAAGTAAGTCAATAGGTATGCAGCACCTCGGGATGAAATCATTCTATTTCTATCTAATCACACACATCTGGTACTATAGAAGATAATATACCCCTGCCAACTGAGACAGAAAAATATTTCAAGACAGGTCTTTCTTCACCGAACCTAGTAGCTTGGATTGACATGACAGACATAATACTCCTTCTTCTCTTTCGAAACGAATCTCTGGGAACCAATGCGGATACTGGGACTGGGATGGGCCTCTATCAGACAAACTGCCAATAAAGAGACTCTCTTCCCCTCCATTTGCCTACTTTGCAGCTTAGCTGAATGCACCATCGTCAATCAACTCATACCGTAATGCTTCTTTCCTTGAATGGGATGCCCTTTAGTTGGTAAACTCTGGGGGGGAATAAGCGATACATGTAATTACAGAACTCCGAAGATCAAGGAGGTGAACCTTTAAGTATGGAATGCCATTCGACTGACTTCACCTTCCTTTAGAAACGAAAGGTTGGATTTCATTCGTAATTGGATTCTAACCCTACGGCACTCAAACTATATCTATCTGTTGGTTGAGTGATTGCTTGCCCCACTACTAGACTCTTAACCTAAGAGAGCCCCATCTAAGTTCTCAATCAACCCTCTTTTTCAGGCTAAGCCAATTTGCCCAACTATTCTTTGACTACAGCTACTGTCTAAACCTTGCTAAAAGGCCTACTTGTCTAAAGGAAAACTCTCCTTCTATGTCCCTCATGATAGATTTTCGAGTAAGTAAAACGAATGCTTTTATTAAGATAAATCGTCCTATGAGTTAGGTATTGATTCTCCCGAAAGCTCCAACCCTTAAGTCTAGTCTGGCAACCAGGACCCATGCCCCTCATACCGCTACTAGAAAGTCGATTCTCTAGTCCATACGACATAGAGCGCTCCTTACCCCAATTCGTACAAAAAAAGAAAAGAATTCTTCTCCAATCGGAAAAGCTACCGGTATGACAACTCCTTTCCTCTTTCGACTTGCATGTGACGTATAACCATGACCAGAGTATTCAGTCTTTCAGTAAGAGTCGTACAACTCAGCTAATTCAGAGCCAGAGTATGGAGGAATCCCTGTCTATTCTATATAGGATCTTTATTTTCCTTCGTCTAGCACCGATTTTGGATAAATTGTAACAAAGAAAGGTTTAGCCTATAGGAGAGTATCGAAAACTGAGAATTGAGATCTCAAGCAGTAAGATTGGATGCTTCCTAGGCCCGGGGACCTAGCGTTGTCAAACCTAGGTTCTATGAGAACGCTAGCGTTTTCAAACCTAGGTTCTATGAGAACGCTAGCGTTTTCAAACCTAGGAGTCCAACCGGCTAGGATCGGAGATCCTAGGCTTTACAACCTAGCGTTTTCACAAACCTAGGCCCGGAGACCTAGCGTTCTCATAGAACCTAGGAAGGAAAGTGATTTGAATTTCATGTACTGGTCTCAATTGACGACTGAGCAAACTCGGCGAAAGTGGTCCTATATCTTGGATTTTAGCCATAAGCATTAGCCTACTAGTTCCCTCCTTACGCTCGAAGCGCCCTCCCTTTCCTGATAGAGCTGCTACGGATGCTTGCTATACGCTATCCTGCCCATCCAGATAGGAATGGAAACGCATCCTCCCTCCGCTCGCAGCTTTTAAGCCTACCTTTCATCCCTCTCCCTCCTCCTTATAGTCGAGAAAGAAATCCCTCATTGGGCACTGAGTCACGTCGTCCCTCTCCCTACGGTCGAGCACCTAACGGACCTCCAGGGAACTCTTGAAGCTGGAAGCTTTCCACCTATATGGATTGTTTGAGCTGCTGCTAGAAAACGGAAGAAGAAAGTATAAATCTAAAGGGGGATCCATCGAGCCGAGTACTTCTCTCATATGTAAATATTCTGCGCTAGAAAGTGTGGGGTCTAGCCTCATGTTCATTCCCCCACGGATAAAATGGCTAGATTGGTTGATATGCACCCGGGTCAAGCGTCGCTGATACCTTCTTGCTCTGACTTAGTTCTAACTTGCTATGGGTTAAGAATGAAGGAAGCAAACAAAAAAGGTGGCTACTCATATACTCATATAGGTGTCAAACCTTACTTTCAGATTTGCTCTAAGGATCGGCCTCTCAATTGGATAAGTTTACGTTTTCCCGTCTTTTTTCCTTGCTCGATCATTTTACTAGCGGATCGCCATCTCAATTTGAGAAAGTTGCGTTTTACATAGCGGCGAAAGCTAGCAACCTCATTTTACTAGCGGATCGCCATCTCAATTTGAGAAAGTTGCGTTTTACATAGCGGCGAAAGCTAGCAACCTCATTTTACTAGCGGAGCGACATCAAAAGATCAGAACTTTGCGTTTTTCCCGTATTTTTGATAGCAACCTTCTTTTATTAGCGGATCGGAATCCAAAATACGATAAAAATGCTAACTTTTTACTATAGGTGAGTAGCGAAAAAGTAAAATGGAGATGCAGCTCCTTACGTAAAATCGAAAAGTAAGGTTTCGTCGGTATATGAGAAGGAATTTGTGATCTTACTGGATCAAAGCAAGCCTTTTTATCTATTGCCCTACCTTTCCCTACTGCTCTCTTTCTCGCAACTGACTGACCTTCTCTCGTCTTATCGTAATCACCTTAACTCAACCTTCTTCCCTTTGTCTATCGACTGGTAAGCCTAAGGCCTGTAGTTTAGTGTGAAAGTTCTGTCTCTTGTATCATTTCATTTGTCACAGCACAGAATGTAATGAAAGATCTTCTTTGTTCGCTCCTTAGGCTGAGTCTAGTTGGCAGTCCCTTTTGATTGAGTCGACAAGGTTATGGGCTTTTTTGGTAGAAGATAGGCAGGTCCCTTCTTCCACTCGTTGGACTCCTTTGTGTAAAACCCCTAGCGTTTTCAAACCTAGGAATGAAAACGCTTGGTCTCCGAACCAAGGTTGCATCGGTTCCTGTGGTTCTTCTGAATCGAAAGGATGTCGGGGTTTGAAAGGCTGTTGGGGATGATCGGCAATACATACCAAAAGGTACCCAGTTCTCTTCAAATGGAGGTGAGAAGAAGAATACAGGTAAATCAGCAGGAGACAATCCTATGCTATTATAGGCTCTTTCAAGCTGCATCAGAGAGTCGGATGCTAGGAAGATAGGAGACTAAGTACCTACACTTTGCAGAAGGTATAAGCAAGCAACGATAGATAAGATAGCGAAGAGGTTAGAGATGGGAAGCCTGTTGGTAAGGAAATCATTGAAGAGATCCGAACTCGTGTTGCAGAAAGAACATGGAGTGACTATTGCTGCTGTCAAGCTGATCAAACCCAAAACCATCAGCAAAACAACATCAGGGATTTGAATGCCTCATTTACTGATGGAACACGAAATATGGGTCCGGAACCAATCATTTCAAGAAGAACGTTGCTTCGCTCTTTCACAACAGGGGAGAGGTTCTTTTTATGCTCGGGAGAGGCTAAAACTGCTCGACTTAAGGGAGAGGGGAGGGAAGAACTCAGCTAGGAAACAGTTTGCCTATATCAAGTCCAAGAATAACTACCAAAGAAATGGTAGAGTTTCTGCGGAGACTGGTTTCTGAGCAGACGGGGATTCACGTCAACAAAATTTCTCCCACTGAGGCAGAAGCTTTCTTAGGAGTGCCGGTGATATCTTCACGGCAACCTGCATTGCCGACTTGGTTTTCGCCTTGTAATGAAGTCTCAACCTCAAGCCATGACCACTCCATCCTATCTTCCGGAGACTTTGTTTGATTCTGCTGAGTTGGTGACTGAAGTATCCGCACCAAATGGGTTTATGGTTCTGGCTCTCATTTCTGTTTCTGCTGATGCTTATCTATCAATTTAAGCTTTGACAAGTATATTATCTCCGGACATGGACAGTTGTAACTCCCTGGCTAGATTATGCTATTTCATTGGCTTTTGCTCCTCTTGCTTGGATCTCTTGCATGCTGTCCACCGGCATTTGCTTTCTTTGGCATTCTTGCGGCCAAATTAGACCCTTATCCCTACAATTTCTATCTGGTCTGTAAGCTTCATTAGATGGTGGGCACTTTACACAACACAAGAAGTTTCTTCAAAAGTTCGATGTAGAGGCAAAAATAGGCTCTTTCGGAACCCTCACCTGATGCAGGTGAGCCTATTTATCTAAGACATTTTTGAGAGGCCTTAACCGTACGTATTCGAATTCTTAGGAGAGGTACTTTATATGCTCGACTGAAAAGAGAGGTCCGAAGGGGCTCGACTGAAAGGTACCCCGACTGCTAGGTTGTGGAGAGGGAAGTCACTCGTAGGATAGGAGTCCCCCGGCACCCTATATATAGCCGGTGAGTGAATAAACAGGAGATCAGCCTTTCTTTACTCTTTCCAGGAGAATCTAGCTAGGTTCGTAGTGTCAAAGACAGGAGGTTCACAGCACTTTACCTTGTTGTTCAACAATACCCATCAGTCCGTTTCCTTGAATGACGAGGGGCTCAATAGCCTGAGGGACGAAGTGACAGGGACGAAGTGACAGATTTCAAGAGACGAAGTAACGATAATGGTTCCAACGGTCTAGAGTCTGGATCTTGTACCATCTTTCTGTTCTTCAGTCAGTCTTGACCAGCTTACCGAGTAGCTAACCGAGTAAGAGGTTCCCCTGTTCTCTATTGTGAAATAAGAGGCTTAGAAGAATGAGTTCTAAGTCGAAGAATGAATTCGTTGAAGTTCCGCTAAGTTCGGGTATCTTCCGCTAGTTCAAGTTCTGTCTTACAGTCTTGCCTTTTCATTAGATAGAAGGATCAGGAGAGAAGCACTCGATAGAGAGCGTGATGAGGTCCAAAGGTCTCTTAGTAGTGATGAGGAGTGCAACCACTTGAACAACGTGATGAGGCTGCTGATCTTCCTCATGGTAGCATAGAGAAATGCTTGGATTTTCCGTACTCAAGCAAATAAAGAGGAGTGGCTAATGCAGTTGGGATCGTAATCAGCATAAGCATCGTCTCCATGTCGATTCCCTAAGGTTTGTACAGTTTGGGAATGTAGGAGTAAGAACAACCAAATCAGAGGTACCCCACCCCAGTTCTCGTCAGAGGAAGAGGCTCTTTACTCCCTCAAATGAAGTGAAGAGGAAATGGATTACTCGGAATTGTACCAAACAGACAGCATACTATCGGAAGAATTGAATAATACTCTAAGAGGAAAGCTTGCTTAGCTCGGCATCTCCATTTATAAGAAAGTAGCTACTTCTCTCGTCAGACCCTCTTTATGAGCTACTGTAGTTCCTAGTGCAGCTTTGGTTCGTTACCTTCGCTCCTTCCCCGCTTCGACCAAATAAAGTAAAGGGTATGCTTTTCGCGAAAGGAGACAAATAGAGCCATTGCGACACCGGAGCTACTTTACCATATCCGATTCGGCAAGGGTTTCAATCCCTACATTAGCTTGTGGATCGAGACCTCAACGCTTTGTGTAGCCATATATCTTTGTGTTGCCGTATATGTTTTGTATTCATTGAGATCTGTTGACTTTGTATACCATTCCGTTGTCAATAAATGATCTTATCAGAGAAAAAGTGAGGTTTCGAAATCAACACTGAGAACCGTTAAAACACAAGCCAATTCTCTAATAATGGAAACAGCTACCCTACCCGGTATCTCTATATCTGGATGACTTGTCAGTTTTACTGGCCGGTTCTCAACAACTAAGAGAAGAGATCGAGGAACACGGGGACGTAGTACTTATGGTTAGATTCCCCCTAGTTTCTTTTTTTCCTGTATCGGCATTCGAGAACCTATCTCTCAACTCAAGGTGGGTAAGAAGAGTAGCTGACTCTCTGTTAGTTAGGAAAGGATAAGCCCGCAAAGAAAGGCTGGTATGCGGTAAGGGTAGAGCTGACTACAGACACATCAAAAGCATCTAGTTAAGAGAGCATATAGTTAAGTGAAATATACACAGGGATCGATATAGACGCATTTAAGCCACATAGAAATGAGTTTATGGCTATTTTCCTATGACTTGATTTGATCGTTCGAAATAAGGCCTTTTCTCTTAATAGACAGTACCTCTTTCGAGCAACTATGTACCTCCGGAAAGGCTAGTGTCCTTCCTTACAGTCTCGCATTTAGAAACTGGTCGAGCCCTTTTAGTACCTCTCTAAGAGCTCCGGAAAACCTCTAATGGTGGGTGGGGCATCCTCTTCGTTTGACTCGATTAATCAATTACCTCTTACCGAGTAATCAATTCCGAGTAATAAAAAGGGAGAAATCAATACCTCTAGCTTTAACGAGAAATCAATACCTGGCATCTTAGTTGATGGGATTTGGCTTAGTTGATGGGGTAGGGACGTTAGTACTACAAAAAGGTAGGGAGTCATGCGTTTGAGTTCACGGACAAAAGGTACACAGTTCTCGATTGTTCTAATTGAGGTCTGAAAGCCTCGAGCTACTGCGAAGAGGTCCAACACGGTCTCGAACGAAGTGAAGAGGTACCCCTGTTCTCTATTGATCAAATTGAGGTCTGAAAGCCTCTTCGTTTCACTCGAGTAATCAATTACCTCGAACGAAGTGAAGAGGTTTGTAAACGCTAGGGCTTAAAAAGACCAAGGGATTCAAAAATAAGTCACGTGCTTCTACTAGTGGGCTTAAAAAAGGAGAAATGAAGAATAAAGGAATGGATGTGGGTCGTGCCTGGGCTGTCTAAACAAGAACAAGGGAGGTCAAAGGGAGCAGATATGGGCCGAGGCTATATGGGCTTAGACCTTTTGATAGTTGTCTATCTCTAGGTGGGCTATTTTGTTTGGGGGGCTCGGATCCTTTGCATTCTTTCATGTGAGGATTACGGTGATGCTCTGATAGGAGGAGCCACCTTTGACGGGCTTTGAATTTGGACAGATCCGGTGGGCCTTCTTGCACGGACTTGGGCTTGCGATGGGTAGGCTTGTTGTGCTTTGGCCCTTCTGTGGGCTTTCATCGAGGTTCTGAAAGACAGGCCCGAGTCCTCGTTTGTAGGACCTTCTTGGACGGGGCCCGTCGATTACAGATCGTCGTGGGCTTAAAGCAGCTTTCGTTAAGCCAGAAAACCTTCGCTTGGTCCATTGGGTTTCAAATTCAAATAAGAAAGATTCATTAAATATTTTCTACAAACTACAGATTAAAAAACTATTTAATTTAATCCTTATTTAATTATTAAGAGTTCACGATCTTATCTATTGGGTGTTAACCCTCGGAGGACGGCTGAGAATGTCCATTCATTTTTCAGAGGCGATTGAAGTAAAGCCTACGCTAGGACGGAGCTGCTGTCGAGTGAGGATTGGCTGAACGTACTTTGGCAGCTCCTGGTGGAGTACTAGTCTGACGGATTCTCGTCGGTGTCAAGCCACGTTTCGATACCCGCGAAAAACGGGGGTCGGCCCCGGCCCGTCGTCATAAGCAAGACAGGACACCAACCACTTCCACTTATATTAAATAATATTCAAATAAGAAAGAGTTAAGGGCCTCCAACGCCTATAAATAGAAGCTTCTTTCTCTATTTGGCAAAGCAAAGGGGGATATGGAGCCAGCTACCATTGTGAGACTTATTCAAATTGAAGGTGTTCTGAGGAGTATAGAGGAGGAAAAGGGTCGACAGCAGCAAAGGCTGGCTGCCTTCTGGGAACATCTTCCGCCCATAGATCCGGGGCTGGTTGCACAAGCCATGCAAAATATATTAGACCGGATTCGGTCTTTGGACGACCGGAGGAGGGCTCTGCTCCTCTATCGGCAGGAGCTGATTGTGGGAGCTGCGGCAGCAGCAAATCCCCCACCCAATCCACCGGGAAATGAGCATTAGCTCTTTCTACTTTCTATAATATTCAAATAAGGAGTCCGTCGACCAAAAGTAGTGTGTTTTGCATGTATCACTAGTAGTCTTCAATGCTTCCGTTGTTCACTTTGTAATGTTGTGTTTAGTTGTTTGGCTGGTTTGTCTATGTGTACGTAAGCTTCCCTATTGTACTTCCTATGTAATGGTTATTAATGAATAAAAAGTGCTGGTTTGTCTGTGTGTGTGTAAGCTTCTATTTTAAGGGTTACTTTTTTGCTTGATTATCCACTAATCGTTGTCAACTCCGAAAGAAAGGTTTTCTGAATCAATCAAGTGATGAGATAAATCAATAAGGCTAAAAAGCAAAAGGTAGCTTGTCTCTTTTGAAGGAAGACCTGTGCACTTTCCCTTTGTCGGGCCCATAATCGCGAGTGAATCCTTTGTGCCCAGAAACTACTACTTCACCTGACCTGATCGGCAACCCTGGGATTCCTAGTGAAAACTACACCTTCATCTCGATCAAAGGTGGGATCCCAGATCGCTTGAAGCTTCCTATTCGCCTTTCGGGGGGTCCCCCGTTGATAGATAGGGGCAATCATCTGCGACAGTGTTTAGTAAAAAAAGACATTTGAAATTCTTACAGTAGCGAGGAGAGCTTATGGACAAAAAATGAGGATTCCGGCGGCTTTTGCCACTTATGATCAGTGTTCACAAGAGCAAGACGGTTCAATGTCTTACAATGTTCAAGCAGCATTCTTGTCGGAAGGTGCCCGGGCATAAATACAATCCATTATTTTATTTATTGTACCTTAACCTATCGGTCTTGGTAAGCTCATAGAAATTGCCAATTTGCTACCAAAAATACGGGGTTTTAGCAAAGATTTGTCTAGTTTTCAAGACGATTTAATAATTACATAATATACGATAATAATCTCTCCACTCTCTGTTTTCTCGGGTGATGACTTCGTTTTTCGAAGGAAAGGCTAACTTTCGCCCTATGCTAGATGCCAGTTTTTGTTGATAATTTCAGGATTTAATAGGAAAAAATGGAGATGCTTTCTACCAGTCAAAAGAGTCGTACAACTATACTCAGTGATTCGCATACCAGATAAGATACAACAACACCGGATTCTTGACCCTTAGCTTAAAGGCAAAGTGAAAGCTTCGCTCACCAAGAGAGTATGTCAACAAAGCTAATCTCTTATTGTATTGCTAGGAGCCTTATTTCCTTCTGAGCCAGGATCAAACTCTTATTCCAGAGTTTCAAACCCTTCCTTTAAAGTAAAGGCTTTTTCTGCCTTATGAGCACTTTCTCACTATGACGGAATGGAATGAAAGCGGATGTGTCGAATTCAACCTCTCACTTGGCCTCTTACGCAACTACGTTTGAACTGCTTCCTGTCAATCATATAGAAGGGAAAATCGACTCTTATTCTATATACGCCATTTCTTTTTCCTTAGCAGAGTCTGTAAACTCCGTCATATAAAGTCTTTAATCTGGCAATTCAGTGACTACCCTTCCACAGTTTAGCAGATAAGTAATATACATTGGGCAACGAAGTGACTTTCAGTTCCATTACGCGAAAGACTTCTATTCATTCTATAGAGGACCAGGACTCTTAAGTAGAGTAGGTAAAGAAGGAGGGATCATGACGAGAATGGACTCTAGGACTAATGGAATTACTTAGATAGACTCAGGTACTAATAAAAAAAAGTGGCTTTGTTGTAAGGTGACGAAGTATACAACTATTACGTAGTAGTTGGAAATGCAATTGGCTTATGTCCTCGGGTTGGGAGCCACAAGTTTACTTAGTTCTAAGACACTGGGTCTGGAGTGGCTAAGACCGTAGGTCGTTCCAATCTTGTAACACTCACCCACTACGCGGTGAAGAAAGAGATCACTCAACCCTTGGCTTTACAACCTAGCTCAAACCTAGGTTCGCAGATCCGGCAAGGAAGGAATTTGCTTATCCCACTACTAGGATCGCTTACCAGATCTGAGGTGATAAACGTAGGGATGAAATGGCAAGACCGTAGCCTAAGATCGGAAATCCAGTCAAGTCTATGTCTGGGGTCAAAGGTGCCTTAAGTGGCTTCCTTTCCTTAATGCAATGGGAGTTGAGTAAGGACTCACAGTTTCTTGTTTGAGAGCTAGTATCTAAATGTCTGGTTTAGGTAAAAGTATGAAATATTCCCTCATGGCTTCTCTTAAGCCTTTCAACATAGATGGAGCAATCGTCACTCGACAGCTCGAAAGCGGATCAGTACAAACCCACGTGATCCGTATTCGCTTACGTACCACGCGTGCTTCGTCGTACCCTGCCTACTCCTCTTTCACTGGCTTATTTGTACCCTGCTACATGATGGCACCCCCCTCGGCCAATCGTCACTCGACAGCAGCTCCGTCCTAGCGATTTAAGTAAAGCCTCTGCCTCTATCGCTTGATTGAAAGGATCAGACACTTTCCCCTACTTTTGACAGCAGAACGAAAGAATTCTTTTCTTAAAATAAGTCAGGTAAACTTGCTTTTGCCGATTGAACTCGGATAGCGGCCTGGGCCGTCCTGGAATGGGAATAAAATGAATTAGATAGACTGGACTTCGATGGGCTTTGTTTGGAAAGCCAGGAAAAGGTGGCATTTCCGGGCCAGGGCTTGAAAATAGATCTGAATGCTAACATGGGGCTAACCTTCACTCCAATAGAATGGGGAAACGAGCAGAAGCATCTTTTGTCTGCCATCCCTCAGGGCAAATCCGTGTTCATCACAGGCTCTGCTGGGACTGGTCAAACCCTATTGCTTTGCTTGAGGAAATTCTCAAATTACTGAAAAAATTATATAGCCAATATGTGGTTTTGTCATACAATAAGATCAAATTTGTTTGGACTCGTTAGGTTTGGCCCATTACCTTGAGTGAGGCCTAACGTGTACACCTTTTGTCATGAAGATGTGATCTTATCCACCGATGGGTCTTGTTCTAAGCCCAATCCTCTCGTCTTAGGATATCAAAAAAGAAATCACGGGAACTTCTCCTTTTTGGTTGACAACCTATGTTGGGCTGACTAAGCCCACTATCCTAAAAGGGTCCCATCTTGTGTCGGGTTAAGGCTCCACCTCATGTTGGGTTAAGGGCTTAGTTGAACCCAATTTCTTCACTTGTAGTCTAGGGCTTTGCTTGGCATTGGGCTTCGATAACGCTTGCTTTCCTGGTCTTGGATTAAACCTCTGCTCTCCTTTTCAGTCTATAGGCTTTGGTTTAGGTTCAATCTTATAAGTTTAGCTTAGGTCCATCAATCAATCTCTCATAAACCCCTAAGCTTAATCTATATGGGGCCTTGTGTTAGGCCTAGCTTGTGTAGGCTATCTTTCACCTATGGTTTCACCCATACTTGAAACTCTTGTCATTAGGCCAAAAATTCCTTGTAACGCTCTAAGAGGGTAGTGAGGCTTAGATTCAAGAGAGTTCAACCTGCATTGGGCTTTAGTTACTTCGTCTGGCCTCTTTTCAATAGTAAGAAGCCAAGTTCAAAGAATCGAAAATAGGATTGAGAACTTGGTCTTTGAATAACTATAAATAAGAAGCATCACATCAAAAAAAAAAGGTAATTCCTTTTCTCTATAGATCAAGGTTGTTGGGAATTCCTGCGGGACGTTCACATTCATCCATTTTCATGTCTTTCATAACCTGCCATTGTATCGCTTTCAAAAGGTAAACGGACCAACCTCTCGAAATAAAAACTAAGGAAAGCAAGCAAAGGAGCGAAAGGGTGGGATGCATGGCATATACCATATTAGAATAAAGAACGGTCTTACAAAGCTCTTTGGCTAGTTAAGAAATACTGCTTGGTCTCACTTGCTATCAGTCCTCTCAGCTCAGTCTGTCCAAGGGTAGCTGTCAAAGAGTAGGAAGGCAGATCTATCTTTCTTTAGAAGTGAGTTGAGCTCGTACCGAAAGAGGAGGGTCATAGGGTTTTTACAAGGCTGAGAAGGTAGGTCGCCATTTCACGATGAGCCTTTCGTGAGCCTCTATATGCTGGTCATCAGTCACTTGTCCTATTTTACTTGACCGAGGCTGAGTGTTAACGATGAGTAAAATAACGATGGCAAAGCAATCACTGAGTTATTAGATTAAGGGGGAAATGCATCAAAGATAACTGGCTTTTCATCTCATCTTGATTGAAGACGACTGAGGCAGTGGAACTCCTTTTAAAAGTTAGAGCTTTTGGGCTAGGGACTTTCATTGAATCAATCTCGGTATGTCACGAATGAAATCGGAAGCTCAAGAAGAGAGAGTCTATTCCTTCGTCCCGCTTCGCCCCTCAACCATACCCGATGTCAGGAAATGCGATCTTTAACCACTTTATACTTTTGAAAGAGATGAGATAATAGATGGAAAAATATGAGAAGGATAGACCTCACTACTCGTTTGCATTCCATATAGCGGTACACGAAAGTCCTTTTTCGGAGCCCCCATTTACTTTCTTCTTTGAATGGAATGATGACAGTTCCGTGCAAGCAACTACGTAATCGTAATGGCTAAACTTCCTTCACCATAACCATTGAAATGCATTCGAACTGATTGATAAAGCATAGCGATCTTACTTGACTTGCTCTTTACAAATGAGACGCGTGTGGGAAGGAGGACTCTTGCTTCTAGCTCAGCGACTTAGTACCAGTTTTGGCATTTGAACCGGCCGATTCCACCCCTCCACTCCATAGACAAGGCAGATTGGCTCCTTCAAAGGTGTGAAATCGCTTAGATAGAATCACTAGATAAGGGGGTACGAGCTGTGAGCTTAGTGTGAAGCGCTAAGGTTGAGCGTCAGCGATGAAGCCTACCGCCCTTTGAACATCGTACCTTGCTCGTTGGTCGGCTCATCTGTGCTTTGAAAACAGCCGCTAAATGACTTGTTTGTTCAGAGTACGAAACCCTTCTTTCTTCGATCAGTCTAAAGGAACTGAACCTAGAGAATTGAAGAAGATGCTTGAACAAAGAGGCGCCTGAATAATCCTAATCTCATTTTGTGTCCTTTTGATTTTAGTCCATAATAACTTAAGGTTTCAGAAAATAAAAGCGGGGGTCCGCAATCTGCTAGCATTGTGGTTTGGAATCGATTCTTTATCTTTATTAATGGCCCACCCTTTCTTTAAACCTTGTCAATGATCGAACTTAAAGATATGAACTGAGTGCCATTTGATGAGTAACTGAGAACAAGGGAGAGGGATATAAAAAGAATAAAGTAATGAAAAAGGAAGTCATTGCTAGTAGTAACGACTTGTCACGATCCATTGGTTTATATAGAATCCATGTTCTAGGTGTATCAAAAAACATTCTTTTCGCTAAGCGTATATAATAAAAACAACCTATAACGCTAGTCACTACTCCCACTGAGGCTAGGAAGTAAGCCCCACAACCCAAAGCGGCGAAAAACAAATAGAATTTGCTACAAAAGCCGGCTAACGGGGGTATTCCTGCGTATGAGAACATAGTAATGGAGAAGGTAATAGCCAAAATAGGATTCGTTTTGGCGAGAGCGCCCAAATCCGCTATATATTTGACACGGGTTTGCCGTAATGCTAAAACTATGGCGAATACATTTATCGTCATTAATGCATAAATAAAGATACCAATTAGTAGTGATTGAATTCCTTCTATGGTTCCACATGAGAAACCAATACAAATATAACCTACATGCCCAATGGAACTATAAGCTAGAAGTCTTTTTACTTTCGTTTGGGCCATAGCGGCCAGTGCTCCTAAGATCATAGAAGCAATGCTGCAGAAAAAGAAGATTTGTTGCAATGTAGCTCCATAGGAACCATAAATAAAAAGACGTAAAATATTAGCAAAAATCGCTATTTTAGGCGCAATAGAAAGGAATGCTGTAACCGGAGTGGGTGAACCCTCATAGATATCAGGTGCCCACATATGAAAAGGAACTGCAGTGATCTTGAATAGGAATCCTACAGCTATAAAGAGAATGCCCATAAAAATACCACTAGATTGAGCACCGCTTATTTCGTATCCGGTCATAATCTTGGCTAATTGATCGAAGTGGGTAGCTCCAGTAGACCCATAGATCATGGAACAAATAGGGTGGGTAGGTGGCCAGACTAGACCTATAGCGAACCCCCCTCCTTACCGTACGTGCGACTCTCACCGCATACGGCTCGCACAAAGACTCAACAATCCATCCCGAGCCTTTTCTTCCACCTCTCCTCTCCAATCCTCGATCAAACTTCCCTTTCCCAGGCGCTATGGGCGGTCTTTCTTTCGCCTATCCATATGTATCGGCTTGCCTTCGTCCAGAACCAAGTAGGAATTCTGGCGGGCGTGTGCGTCTAGTAAGGACTCGCACTACATAAGCTAAAAGACTAGGACTAGAGGCCAGTCCCTCCGCTTCGCGCCTTGGTCTCTACGAGCCCCAGGGATAAATACCTTGGAATTGATGGCATGTTTTAAGCATAGATTCGCCATAGCTTCCACTTACGCTCACCAATAGGATATATAATAATCTTAGTTCCCCCGTCGTCTGTCAATTCGTCTTACACAGGAAGATAGGATGACGCTTCGGCCAAGGGCGAGGCGCCGCTTGGGCTTAAAAAGACCAAGGTACCCAGTTGCTCGACTATCAGGAGAGGTTTAAAAACGCTTGGTCTCCGAACCAAGGTTCTTATAGAACGTGTAAAGCCAAGGTTTTGCAACGCTTGGTCTTCGAGCCAAGGTTTTGCAACGCTTGGTTGTAAAACCAAGGATGAAGGAAAGGAGGTAGTTTAGTTTACTTAGTCGACCAAGGTATGTATGAAAGTCCCCTCTTTTAGTAATAGTAAGCGGGCTCGATAGATTCAGGGAGAGGCCCTTTGTAGATGCTCTTCACGACCTGGGCAGCTGACCAGTGAAGCGAAAGGATCTCGGAGACCGACCAAAGCGATAGAAACCCAGGATTTATCCATCATATAAGGGCTTAAAGAGATTGAATCTCGTGTCAGAGAGGAGACAAGACAGATTTGTTGCAATGAAAAGAAGGGAGAGACTGAGGCTAGTTGCCCAAACATAGAATGAGTGTCACTATCACTGAAATCGCGTAAAAGAGCAACTCATCGAGTTTGACCAGTTAACGGTTGGACAGAGTCTTGCTAGTTTTCTAAGCCTAAAACTTTCGCTCGCCCCTTCTAAGGGATAGAATACTTTGAAAAGTAGAAACCCGACGATGACCAGTCGCAGTCAAAAGTACTATCATCTAAGTAATTAAGAAAGGTATTTGAATCACTTCGAATTGGGAGGGCGATCCTCCCGGTTGGAGATTGTGAAGATTCTCAAGGTCAAGCGATTACAGAAAGATGTGAATCGTGGTTAGCAGACCCAACGGAGGAATCGGAAAGAGGTTGATAACGTGAAGAAAGTAAAGTGAGTACGATGTTGAGGGAGTCGGATTCGCAGTTGAACTACTCGATTTGTTGACTCATTCTGTATTCAGGCTCTTGCGGAGTTGATATGAAAGTTTCAAAGATGAAAGGTGGAATAAGGAGTTAGCAAGTGAATACCAGTGGGGTCATAACGAGAGTCAGCTCAGTCCATCTTTCCTATTCGAGATGCTCATTGCTTTCCAATCAAATGATCGAAGTAGACACCAAAAATCTAACTTATCGACCGAGATTGGGTCTAACTCTTAGATAAACAAGAGTCGCGATTAAGACACTCAGCTTTTTTTATTCTTTCTCTTCTTCTCTTTCTTCACTCGCTATCGACGCCCTACTGTAGGGGCTATGGAAGTTTTTTCTATCTCATCTCCTTCAACAAGAAAGTAAAACCCTCTTTAGATCTTATCAAATGGTGGTTTTTGTCTTTTCTTACTATTAAGTAAAATACTCCACCTGACCTGGCCAGTTACAAAAGCCTTGATCAATAGGTGACTGTAGAGTTTCCTGTGAGGTTTTCTGTCATTCTCTTACCATCTGTGAGGTCTGCTGGATCGGGATTTCCTTCTAAAGCGGATGGCCTTGATGCTTGCGCCTACCTCTCCCCCAAAAGTAGAAGGAGAAGGCCCTTTTTTGCCATTGGTCGACGCTTTTGTAGGGCTTTATTACGATCGAGTAAAAAAAGATCTTTTTCAAGTAGAGATTTATTGTTTTTTAGGATAGCAGATTATAGGGCAAAAGCTTCCAAGCGGAAAGGGCAACTATACAAGGGAAACTCAACTGCCTAGGCCTATATATAGTTTACCATTCGGAAGACTCCCGCATGCAACTATTCCCTAAGAGATTATGGCATGCTTTTCCCGCGAATAAAGCCTTTATCTTACGTACAAGGTAGCCAGAGTGACTACCCTTCCAGGAGCATATATATTATTTAGTAGACGACGAAATGGGCGATGCAAAAAAAGAATTGGAAAAGTCTTTCCGACGAACAGCTGCTTTCACTGGTTTCATTTCTTAATCGTATATTCAAGCATTCAATTCCAGTGAGCTGACACTAACTTTTTTGAGTAGAGAGAATCCTTCCATGGATTGGTAATAAGGCTAGCTAATTCAAAGTCAGGTCAGAAGGCAGAGAAGAACGAGACCGTAAGGTGACGAAGTATACCGGGGTCCTAAGACACTGGGAGCGGAGTTGCAGAGGGGTCCGCAGGAGGCTGAGTTGTAAGACGAGGGAAGGGGCATATTATCATATAGAAAGAAGCAAGCGTAGCGAATCACATAGAGTTGCCCAATTCTTCCAGCGCGCGGATAGATAGGGCTCAGGGGATGGATGTCTGAGCGGTTGAAAGAGTCGGTCTTGAAAACCGAAGTATTGATATGAATACCGGGGGTTCGAATCCCTCTCCATCCGCGAAGTCATAAGTGCCTCTCTTGCGTTATCTATAGATAAGAACGAATCGGATCGACTCGACTAATATGAATGGGTAGCTTGTGTTATGATTTAGTTAGGATTTTCTCTCCCTTTCCATTTTCTTAAACTGATAGCCTTAGATATTCAATTGTTGGAAACTTACTAGATACAATGGCTTTGGCTTTTTTCCTGCCTTTCATCGAAAGGCAGCTTCAAAGCTAGACCCCTCTATTACAGATATTTATGTTGTGTCATTTACCCGAAAACGAAAAAGCACTGTAAGAGGTGATGTTCTTTCACACCTACGTACATTAACAGAAAAGAACAATGTTACACTTCCCACACATGAACATTGAAGAGAGAATGTTTCAATATGATAAAAAGAACTGGAAAATCTCCGTCTTCGCCAGGCACCCGGTCTTTTGACCCTTTTTCATAGTCAGATGCCCCTGAGTGGACTCTCTCTTCTTTATTTAGCATTGGAATAGAAGGAGCTCTACATATCATTCAATTGACTAACTCCTTGCTCCATCCCCTCGGAAATATCATTGATGAGTGTCGATAACTTATGGGACGAAGTTGGAACTGCTCGTTGTTCATACCCTGGGTAGGTAAAATAACTAGATTGCCATTTCATTGACTTATATTGATTGCTATAGGTTAAGCCCCCTTCTATTCTTACTTAAGTTGGGAAAGAGCTCTTTGTCTTATCTCTTCTTTGGGTCCTGCCTACTTCTTACTTTACCTGGGATGAGAGGTCTAGTAGGCTCCTTCTTCACTCTAGATGGTTAGGAATCCGCAGTTAGAGCTCTTCTCATAGAATAGTCAAGAGTTTCAAGTTCAATAGAATGGCTCGTGGCTTACAATCTATGAATAAATGAGGTAATGAAGGAGATGGCTTGTTCATGAGAGGTCCGAAGGGGCTCGACTGAAAGGTACCCAGTTTACGACCATAGGTTGTGGAGAGGTTCTTTGTCTTCAAAGTAAGAGGTCGGCTCTGCTCATTTGGTAGAACTAGGTTGTTGACTCACTCGTCACTGGGGAGACCCTAGTGAAATGTAGTTAGCGTAGTTAGTGAATTTAGTTCAAGTGGTGAAAGTCAAAAGTAAGCGGTAGTGAAAAAAAGGTATTGCAATTGAATGCTTCCATGCGCATTTGCTAGAAGTAGGTAGTTGAGCGCTAAATCTTCCTCTTTCTTTCTGCTTCAATGCTTATTGAGTCTCCTCCGGCCGACTTAGCTGCGATCACCTCAACTAGCTTTCCCTCTATGGAACCCTAATTCTTACTTATGAATCAGACTCTTCGTCTGGCGGTCTCATACGACCTGCGCCCTTACCCGAGGCATGGTATGTCTAGAGTAAAAGATCTATTCTAGCCGTCCTCCAAGACCTAAATCGCTGGCACTTTGGATCGAATCTATCCGGCAAGGAAGGAATTTGCTAGACTTATGGGAAGTAGTGCTATGAGTCCTTCCTTCTTTCGTCCCATCGAGTAAATACCCGGCGAGCTCCCTCTTCAAAAGAAGCCTTCCTTCCTACCTATCCCCTTGTTGGTCTCGACCCGCCTATAAGGCTATGGCTAAAGATGAGAATATAGACCTCTCTAAGTCTAAGAGGGGGTAATGCAGAAGGCTATACTCCATAGATAGGCAAGTCGATCAAGTGAGAGAATCCCGACTACTTGACCTTGACTAGGCTATTCTATTAGAAGAGAGAGGCAGGAAAGCCGGATCGGACTGACCGCGGACTTCTCCTTCTATTCTAAGAAACCAACCAAAAGGAAATAGTTCACCTTGGCAGAGTGACCTGTGGAAAGATCGATCTCTGGGAAAGGAGATCAGAAAGATACGCGTACGACTTGACTATAGTATAGGTCGGCTGTTTCACTCTCAGCGAGTCGGGATACATTTGCAGTCATTACATCGGGAACTAGTGCAATAAAGAAATCCAATGGACCATCACAACACCCTATAGGGAAATAAAACAAGGGTATTAACCAACCCTAACCTTTTTTATTTAGGGAGTTATAAAATCTTCTCCCCATTCTGACAGCATGAAAAAACATTCCCGCGCTCTGTCTTCGTAATAGGTCTTCTACTGGGTTGTCTTTTGGCCATGGTCTTTTTTAAGCCCAAGCGTTTTAAAACCATGGTCAAGGTCGATTTCATTACAGTACGGAATTTTCCAAGTTGGCCGAGTTATGGAGGGGTCATTCATGATCCAGGGTAAGAGCTATAAGGCTGATTGAGGGTGGCCAGCTTATGGTAGGAGTAAAAGAAAACGAAAGAAAAAATGTCCAAAAATAGAAGAATACAGAACGTATTCACTTTTTTATAAGGAAAAACATCTAATCCAATATACGCTAGGTCTCAACGTTCTAATTTCTTATATCATCCACGTACAAGGTCTCTCAGTACTATTAAAGCACCTATTTCTTTTCTGCATACCGAACGATTTCTAATACATACACACCTATTTCTTTTCTGCATACCGAACGATTTCTAATACTCAAAATAGAGAATACCGTGAAATCAGTCATACACCACTAAGGATATGTAATATGCAAAATAGAACTCTCATGAACAAAAATCTTCTCAATCATAATAGCAATCAAAGAAATGAATTCTATAGGAGTGGGAGTGCTCGAATGATGAGTAGTAGTTCCAAATCAGAAAATCCTCTTGCTTCTTCAGAGTTATTAAGTCTTCTTTTATGCTATATAGATATAGAATCTGTTCATGTGGTGGATCTTACTAAGGGTATTCGAGTTGCTGGTTTGGATTTCCAAGAACCTGGAATAGAATGTAAGCAAATATTCATTATTTCATTAGCTGTAATGCTTCTTCT
>CAWUGU010000030.1:0-79549 GCA_963921825.1 Erodium maritimum | reverse complement strand
TTGGCAACTCCAAGCACAAGACTGTCAATGCAGCATACCTCTTCTACTATGCCACCGAGACTGCATTTGCTAACGACAAGCCGGCCTACAAGAACCGCATGAATGAGCTGATGCACGATGCTCTCATTCTGGCCAAGAACGAGTGCTTTGACGTCTTCAATGCGCTCACTCTGCTCGACAACAACCTCTTCATCGAGGACCAAAAGTTTGGTGCTGGAGACGGACAGCTGCACTTTTACCTCTACAACTACCGCGCCAACCCGATTGCTGGTGGCGTTGACCGCCGCAACCAGATCGATCCCAACTGCAGTGGCGTGGGTGTGGTGATGCTGTAAATAGCTGATGTAGGCATTTCTATCCCGAGTTTATAGACACGTCTATTTGCTATTGGCAAAAGCCGAAATGTGCTTCTCAATCACTTCGTTATACCATCTCCACGACTCTAGAGCCAGTGCGTGACCGTCACCCTCGCGAATGATTCCCTGAGCAGGCTGGAGCTCGTCAATGAGCACTCTGCCGTGATGCACCGTAATCATACGATCAACAGTACCGTGCAGAACCATGATTCTCTCGCGGCCAACATCGTCTCCCAGCTGCTTCAGCTGTTCTGACGACTTGTGGTGCCAGCCAGCAGCAATTGCTTGGAGGATGAATCCCGTGCGGGTAAAGATCTCGGGATGCGCACGCTTCCACGACTCCTGAGCAGCGAAACGCTGAAAGTTGATGGCAAACCGTCCGTAGCCTCCAGGAGGAACCTCAACGTTGGGAGTCGACTCTGTTGGCAAGGGAGAATCATCTTCTGCATCAAGCCATCTGTCTGAAAAGATGTTTGTAGCCGTGTCGACAATGGCCACGTCGAGAGTCTTTGGGATGAAGAGCTTGGTACGGTTCTTGAGGTTCTCCAGGAACGGAACCGTGTTCTCTATCCGCGCAGCAGTTGACGTGAGGATCAGAGATGCCACGCGCTTGGGAACAAGCAGACCCTGCGCTGTTAGCTGGTGACGGTAGAGCTATCGTTACGTACGAATTCTTGACAGATCATGCCTCCCATGCTGACCCCCATGACGTGCAGCTGGCGCTCCTGCGTCCAGCCAAGATGGTCACAGATCTCAATCACATCCTTGGCCATCTCGCTCGTCGAATATCTCATGACTGGGACATCCGACTCTCCCATTCCTGCAGATGTTAGAACAGCCTGGCGCGGCGCGAACCACGTACCTCTGTTGTCAAAGATTAACACGCTATACTTGTCTCCAAAGTTGTGGCCGAATTCGAGAGTGGTTCTTTGCCAGGCAGACTGCTGGTTAGCAGACGTCAACACGGCAGTCCTCAACCTACTTTGATCGCACCGAGACCCATGATCCACTGGACGACGTCAGCCAACATCTCAGATCGCACTTGAGCACTTACCACCAGCTTCGTCTCTCCCGTGCCGTGAACCTCCCAGGAGATTTCAAACGGACCGCCACGGCCCTTTGCGACCGGCAGGCGGCCAGACTGAGAGGGCTTCAACTTCCACATGCACGACTCGTAGGCCGGCAGCGCCTTGATCTCGGCGGCCGTGATGCGCTTGGAACTGGTCATGATTAGCCGTCTGCGTTGCCTAGCAGCAGTCCGTGCCGATGCGCTTCGACTTACGTCTTGTCCGTCATGATAGCGGCGACAATTCGGTGTGATGAAGTTGGAAATGTTGAGCGCGAGTCGGGAATTTATGGCGCTCGCGTAAGATGCTGATAAGCTCTGGCCGATGAGCCTCGGCGGATCTTGAAACGGATCTTGAAGCACTGAGACCAGCACCGTTGTCTGTTTCTACTCGAACAAAACCCAAAACTGAGACGGGCAGAGGTATTCTTGTGATCGAGGGCAGGGTGAGAGTGTTGGCACGCAATGCTCGAATGAGGCTCTGCGCGACTCTACAAAATGTTGAGCTGAAAGCAAGATCCATTGATCTACTACACGTCTACACTCTCATCATGCTCAATTGCCTTGCTCAGAATTGCATAGTCCGACTCAACTACAGTGCCATTTCTCAAGATCCGTGGCGGCGGCGAGAACTCGTCCTTCTCAAAGCCCAATTTCTTGTAGAAAGCCACGCCTCGTTGATTGCTCACGAAGCAGGTCAACATGACTTTGGCCGTGCCTGGTATTCGACGACCCACGGCTTCAAGATGTTTCATCAACACACGTCCCAGTCCGGTCCTACAGGTGTCAGTCTAACCACGGAGATCCAGCGTACTCACCCTTGAAGCGACAGCGCGAGATGAATCTCATAGCAGTAAATCACCGGATAGTCGTCCTCGTAGGTGGGCATGAACGAGACAAACCCTTCAACCTGACTGCCCTTCTTCACGAGCAGATACTTGAGATCCAGCAGCTTCATCTCCTTTCGCTTGGAGCGCGGTTTCCAGCCCATGCTCGAGGACTTGTAGTCCTTTGCGCTCGTCCACTCAATCAGTCTGAAGCACGCATCGAGATCCGCAGCGGACAGCGAGGATGCCGTCTGGAGCGTTACTTCATATTCTTCCTGTGTTTGGGGATGTCGCCAGGTCTCCCAGGCGTGTCTGGATAGTCAATAGGTGAGGGGAACACGTTGACAGACTCACCCAGGCAGATAATCTTCTGCGAATGCCTCTCTGGACTTGCCATTGGCAACGTCAATCTCGTCTTCTCCAGCCATGTAGAAAGCATGTCGCGTGCCCGAACAGAGAGCGCCGTGTTCCTTGTACAGTATCAATAAAGGCGGTGGCTGGCGGCAGAATATTCTGGTCTATGCATCTTCCGAACCTCAACTCATAACTTGTTACATCATGCCATGAGAAACATCATTCGGCTTCCCCGGCTGGTCTGCCAGCACCCTGGCGTGCGCTCGTATGCCTCGTCCAGATCTACGAGCCGGCTAGGCGCTACACTGTCCCTCGATCACGTCAGTAGAGCGCGATATATGCATGCATAGCAACTAAAGTCCTCCCAGTTTATACAGCGACAAAAGGCTCTGTCCCTTTGGAGAGAGATTCTGCGAGGCACCAAGAACATTGCCAATCCCACGACGCGCAAGGAGATGGAGCAGCATGCGAGAGCCGAGTTTGAGAGAAACCGCAACGTCACAGACATTGTTCGTGGACTCCCTCTTCCTCGCTGTGGCTAACACGAATCCCAGGGTCACATTCGATATCTCATATCGACCGGCAAGACCGAGTGGCAGGCGATGGAGAGGTATATTTATGGATTGTAGTTTCTATCGTACCGCCTCAGTCATCGAATCTGTACAAATACACGCGTCGTCTTGTGTGAAGTTCCCCTCTGAACGGCTGCGGCAGGTCCAAAACGCCATTGTGCCCATGTATTCTCGCTCGCCATCTCATGGCAGCCATGTTCGGGGGAAGAGTGCGAAGCTGCTCGTCGTCGTGTGATCGGCCCCAGCTCATCCTTGCCGTTGCTTGTGCTTGGGGTTCAGCGAGCAGATGATGTAGACGTGACCCTTGCCATTCTTTCCTCCCTTTCTTCTGACCGACTGCGAGCTGTTAGCTGTGTCCTTGTTCCTTGGCCGATCCGATCCACTGCCGTATCCAACTGAACTCACCTTGCAACCCTCGCACAGCTTCTTGACAGAGCTTCGCACCTTCATTCCTCTCACTTGCTGGCTGGCGCTGGTCTGCTGAGCCGCAATCTGGGCAATGCGCGGGCGCTGCAGGGTCGTCGTCGATGCCAGGCTGGAGCAGGCGCGGGACGCCGAGCGAGCGACGGTGGGCGCGGAGAGGGTGAGCGAGCGCATGGAGCGCGAGAGGAGCGTAAGAGACATCATCTTGGTTCGATTGACCGGCAGAAGCAGCTGCTGACGGTGATCGGGGAGTGATGGTGATGGTCGAGGTGGTCCTGAGTTGTCAGAATTTCCTCACGCCGGCGTTCGCTTTGAGATGGCCTAATATGGTTAGCGCGAGGCTTCAAAATCAGCAGCAACAGTCGCGGCATGGCACAAGATCTCAACCTGTCAAATGGAAGAAAAGACTTATTCAAGGCTCTATAGCGTGTAGATTCATTGATCTATTAACTCCAGCAAATAACCTCCATGGTAAGTTTTTGTCCATGCGCAATCCCGACTCTAGAAACCGTCATCTCGCCGTTAAACCGTAACACCGTATCATCCAAGAGCACGTTTAATCTCTGAGAAACGTCTTGAAGACCTCCGAATCTGTGCAGTCAGTCCATGGGTATCCGATGTCTCGCAGGAATTTCTCCAGCTCTCCAACCTCGCTGTCTGGACACAAGATGCCGGCGACTATCTTGCCAATATCGCCGCCTGCGTGTCGGTACTGAAACAGACTAATATTGTAGCGAGGACGGAGCGTGAGAAGAAAGCGGTCGAGAGCTCCAGGACGCTCAGGAAAGTTGAACATGTAGATGCGCTCGTTGGCCACATTGGATCGACCACCGACGAGGTAGCGGACGTGAGACTTTGCCAGCTCATCCCCAGACAGATCGGTGGCCTTCATACCACCTGCATCGATGCGATCAAGTAGCGATTTCAGCTCCTCCGCTCTTTGCGAGGCAGGCGAAGTCAGGGAGATACCAATGAGTACATTTGCCAGGGCAGAGGTGGCATAACGATAGGAGAACTCGGTAATGTTGTGGGGCATCACGGCGTGAACGAGCTCAGAAAAGGCTCCAGGTCGCTCGGGAATACTCACGCTGAGCAGAGCCTCCTTGCCCTCCCCAAGCGCTGCACGTTCAGCGACAAATCGCAGTCGGTCAAAGTTCATGTTGGCGCCGGAAGCAATAGCAACGAGGTTGCGGTTGGTGTTGGGCGAGGGGTTGGCCGCCACGTACTTCTTCAGACCTGCGAGAGCCAGAGCACCGGCAGGCTCAACGATGGAGCGAGTATCCTCAAACACGTCCTTGATCGCGGCACAAGTCTCGTCGGTGGTGACTTGGATAACCTCATCGACAACCTCCTGGCAGAGTCGGAACGTCTCCTCTCCCACCGTCTTCACGGCCGCGCCATCTGCAAACAGACCAACCTCTTTCAGCACGACTCGCTCACCCGCGGCCAGCGATTGCACCATGGCGTTGGCATCGTAGGTCTCAACACCAATAATCTTGACGTGGGGAGCGATGCGCTTCACGTAGACACCGATACCGGCAATGAGGCCGCCGCCCCCAACGCAGCAGAAGATGGCCTCAAGGTTCTGCAGGTTGGTCTGGCGCAGCAGTTCCATGCCAATGGTTCCCTGGCCAGCAATCACGTAAGGATCGTCGAAAGGAGGAATGTTGGTGAGGCCGTGAAGTTTCTCGAGTCGCTGGCACTCTTCCTTGGCGGCGTCGAAGTCGGCTCCATGCAGGACGACGGCTCCGCCGAGGCGAGCGACGTTTAAGTGTTTGATGCTCGGGGTACCCGCAGGCATGACAATGGTCGCAGGGATCTTGAGCTTGCGCGCCGAGTAGGCAACGCCTTGGGCATGGTTTCCTGGCCGATGTTAGAAGAGGCAATTCGATATCGAAACATGGTGACTCACCAGCTGAGCATGCCACCACGCCCTTCCAGCTGGCCTGAGGATCAAGATGCGCCATCTTGTTGTAGGCGCCTCTCAGCTTAAAGCTGAAGACGGGCAAGAGATCCTCTCTCTTGAGGTAGACGCCGCATTCCAGGCGATTGCTGAGGTTGACCGCCCGCGTCAAGGGAGACTCTTGGATCACATCGTAGACCCGCGAGGTCAAGATCAATCGGAGATACTTTGGGTAGGTCAGCACAGCTTTTTGAAGACAGCAATATACCGACATCAGGATGGCCGTTGGGGAGTAAGTATTCGGGAGGCACGACGCTCTTGACTCTGGTGGCAGCGTTTTCGCGCGGCGGTGAGGGATTGGAAGCGTATTCCGTCAACGACAGGCCATTGAGACTGGGGGTTTTGGCACGGTGGGTGGTGCCATTCGGCTGGACTTGAGGATCCATGTTGGTAGGGAGAGCTCGGTCGTCTTTGAGAACGAGAGGGTGACTCAATCGAGGGCACAATTGAGGTTGACGATGTTGAAAGGTCAAACATCAAAACATGGCCGACTCATAAATTTAGGCCGATAGCGGGGAAGAGGTGCTTGCCCGATTCGGCCCTAGCTCTTATCGGGACTCTGCAGCTTTGAGCCGCGATAAATTGTGTGAGGTCACTGTTCATCACCGTCACCGTCTTCATGCCCATCGGACCATCCCCGCCATCATGTCGCGAACACCTATGCCGTCGTCTTTTGACGGCGAGGAGTAGGTCATGCCTGGCTATGGCTTGCTCGGGTGCGCGTGCTAACAGCCAGCAGCTTCCAGGAAGAGAGCCGCAGCCAGAAGCTCTGGCGAAGACTGAAAGAGGAACCTCTGATCCCACTAGGTACGACAGCCTCCCCAGCCCGGCCGACGAACCCGAGCTCGAACGGAGCTGACTCTGTGCTTCAGGATGCGTGTTGACCGTGCTGGCGCTGCGTGGCGCCCAAAAGGCCATGCGTTCGGGCGACCATCACCGGACGAACCGCATGTTCCGCGCCCGCATCTACGCCCAGGCATTCACCCTGGCTGCGCTCGTGGCCGGCTCCGCGTACTGGCAAAAGGATCGTGACAAGCGCAAGGAGTTTGAGCAGGTGCTGGCCAGAAGAAGGCCAAGGAGAAGAGCGATGCGTGGATCCGCGAGCTCGAGGCCCGTGATCGCGAGGACAAGGAGTTCAAGGCGCGCATGGAGGCCAAGAAGCAGGGCATGAAGTACGCCGACTACAAGGCGGCTATCGCAAAGGCCGAGGAGGAAGCCCAGGCTGCTGAAAAGTCGGCCGAGGAGGCAGCCAAGAGCAAGGCTGAAGGCTGGTCGTCCAAGCTGTCGTGGAAGTAATGTGAATTCTCACACCTGTACAATATCCTCGTATTATTCCAGTTGGCGTTGGTCGGCATGTACTTCACTCAGGCAAATTGGTTGGATAGGAATTGATGCATTCTCGATGCAAGCTGCCTGCGATGTCCAGAACCTCTAATCATGCCATGGATCCGCCGCTGCGGTTCGCTCCAACTAAGCCAGCCATCTCCAGGAGGGCTCGATCCGCCTCGAGATCACCCGTGCCAAGGTTGATCTTTCTTCGTGCTTCTGCTTCACGCTCTTCCCAGGCCCAGCGAGCGCGTTGCTGCTCAGCTTCAGTATCGCCGCCACATCCCCAGACTTCAAGACTCTCAATCTCGAACCGATCTTGCCAATCATGTCGGCGCGTCTCGCTGGTGTGAAAAGCACCTCCACCAGAGGAATAGTCGTGGTTGAAGACGCCAAACTCGAATGAAGCGTCGAGAAACAAGGATACTGGACCCAAGGAGAGCATCCCGTCGTGGCCGGACGGCTTGCCTTTGGGGATAGCGCAGCCTGCAGAAATTCCCGTCTGCATCGCTGGCGATTTTGCGAATGAGATCCACTCGCGATTGATCTTGGAAGCTCGGAAAACCTCGTGTACCGGTTCTAGTTGGAAGAGTAACGTCTCGTCATCTCCTATGCACTCCTTGTGGGTCTGCTTCCACGGGTGGTTAAGATAGATGCCAAACACGACGCGATTGGAATCACTGCTCGCCTTGAAGCGCTTATACGGCAGTCGTTCAGCAAAGATCTTGGCCTGCGCAGTCTCGGAGGCTCAGAGATGCGCGTGCCAGAGACCAGCAGAATGGTGGGTGCCCGCCAGTTGAAGACACGCATCTCAAAGCTGCCCATCGAGAACCCAGACTCGCCTCCCGAGTACAGGAGACGTAGATTGCGAAAGAGAGGACGCGGAATGAAGAATGAAAGTTGTGCCAGCACATTGACGTCCAAGACCTCACCCTTATCTGCAAGCAGCGGCCGGTCCAATTGCGGAGGCAGCGAAGGGGCTGGTTCAACCTGGCCGTCCTTCTTCTTCGTAAAATCGAGATCCTTGGAGAAGAGGAAATGCTCAAAGAGGGGGTTCAACCCGTTGAATAAGGTGGGGAGCGAGTTGGCTATCACGGTATTCCAGTGCCGCATCTTGACTCCCGTCGACTTCTCAGCATTGACAAAGGCGGCCAGGATGTTTTCAGCCGTACGTCGCAGCGACTCGAGCTCATCCCCAACCAACCTGTCCGCATACCTGGAAAGGCTTTCTTGTGCGCGAAGGGGTGCGATGAGAAGCAACAACATGATGAGCTTGCGAAGGTTATCCGAGGGAATCGATGCCTGCGTGGTTGGCGCATCGCCCTGCTTGTAGACATCCATCGCATCGAGCGACTCGAGAGCGGCCATGACTAGATCGTCGTCATCCTGATCCTCGTCGTCGTCGTCTTGCGGCGCATCGACGGCGAACCCAGCAGGATGCACGGGTTCCTGCTTCGCTGCCTGCTCCTGATGTCGGTCGTAGACAGCCAAGCTGCGAAACAGAAGCTTGGTGCGATCGCGACCACCTTTTCTCAAGACACGCTGATATCTCTCCGTCATCAGCACCACCACCATGATCATCTGTTCAAGCTCCAAAACGACCGGAGCATCTTGAAGGAACGGAAAGGCACCGAGGTACGAAGTCATCTGGAAGATGACGGACGAGACGGAGAGGATGTCTGGAATTTCGAGGAACCGGGCAATCGTATCTTCCTTCAGGTAGGACATGGTATCCTGGTGATCGGCCAGGCTCTGAAAGACATTTTGGAGCGAGTAGAGCTCGAGGGGCGTGAAGCAGCGCTTTGCGAACTTGGTAGCCTGTGATGGCAGTTAGCTTGCGCGAGCGAGGGCGATTGCGCGACCGACTCACCAGCTCATGGGACAGCTGTTCTTTGGACAGATGCGTCTGCTCGGTGGATTGACCGTGACCCATGATGCGCGCAGGGCAACGGCATGTTTGAGAGAGAGGTGAGGAGTTGTTGAGAGGGAGCAGATGGCGGAGTCGTGAGGCGGAAGACTATCAGACCATGACGCTGCTGATAAAGCTCGGCTGAGCTTAACCACTTGCGTGGCACCACCACATGTCAAGAGAAAGGATTGCAACATCAGTTTATTGTGAACCTCAATACGAGTATCCAGATTGATTCCATAATGCCATATCCATGGCCTATTTGCAGCCGCAGTATCAACAATATTTCCAAGGAGCGTGGGTATCTAAACATTAAGCTAGACAGCATCTATACGCAGTCCAGTTGTATCAAGGAGAGTAAGAATTCGTTAATCATCACGTTGCCTAAATGTCCACCTCCTAGGCCGTCTGTATTAATGTCGTCGTGGCCGTCTCCGTCACCGTCTTGTATATAGTGACGGGCTCACACACAGGAGCGGGCGTGGTAGTGGGTGCTGAAGTAGGAGCAGGAGTATAGGTAGTATACTCGGTGTATGGAACGGACGTAGTCGTCGTCCAGCTAGTAACACTGAGCCAGGTGCTCCAGTATGTTGAGCCAGCAATGGTTGTCACGGCAGAACTGCATGGAACAAACTTGGTGATCTGTTTAACGAGTTAGCACGGCTCTCGAGAGGTATGAAAGAACTTACTGTCGTTGTCACGCAAGTGGAGAGATGTTGGTCACAACCGTAGAAGTCTCGGTCGACGGCACCGTCGTAGTGTAATACGTGGTGTACTTTGAACTTGTTGGCGGCTTTGAGACGGAGCCAGTACCGGTTGGTCCGTAGGATAACCAGTGCCCCCTGATCCTGTAGGATAGCCCGTTCCAGGATGAGAGTGAGGATATCCGGAAGGCTGAGGGGGGTAAGGGTATCCAGAGGGAGAAGGGTGATGAGAGTAAGAGTATCCAGACGGTTGGTATGTCGAATATGGCAACGAAGAGTATCCCGTTCCCACTCCCGTTCCATGAGCATGTCCTCTCTTCTCCAGATACTCTCGATCAGCGGGTTGAGCGTTGGTCGTCAGAGCCAGAACGGCAGCCAGGTAGGTGAAAGCAGCACGCATCTTGATTGTATGAACGAATGTATACAGAGCAGCTCGAGATAACGATTGACGAGGGTGGTAAATGAATAGAGAGAAACCAAAGAGACTGCTAGAGATGCGCGAGATATATACCACCGTGGGTCGAATCAGTCACAAAAGTTCCACGCTCTTGATTATCACCAAGGCACTACTGCCAACACAGCCTTTGCATGTAGACGTGGGATACGAAGGGCTTAGAACCTGTATTAGGAAGTGGTTCTCCATCTTGGGACGAGGCAGCAATCAGGTTGTCGTGATGTGATCTCGTATCTCTAGGACAGTCAAGACGGTCCACTTGGCGCCATCTGTCATTGCTACATTGCTCCAGCATGAACCCCGTGTGAAGGGAGGAGAACTTGCTTGAGCAGATCCACAACGGTGCAGATTGGAAAAGACTGGAGAAATCTACCTGCCATGCCATTCGCGTCATTGGGCAAGACTGCGAAGAAACGCTCCACGAAAGAGAGAAGCCTTAACTTACAGATTTTGGCCATGCAAGTTTATCACGGCCAGGGTATGCCGGTCCAGATCGCCGAAGCAACGTTGAATTAGACCCTGGGAGGCTGCAGGATGGCGGAAAGGATGCCATGTCGATGCAGAAGTCGATATCTCTACTGCTGCTATGGAATCTCAAGGCAACCCTGGGCCAAGCCGGACGTGCCGAACGAGCCGGAACCCTTTCGTCTGCGACCTGGCATTCGATCTCCTTTGAGAGAGGCAAATCTTGCTGCTTCCAAATAAAGCTCGTACTGCTGGTCAACATCGTGCCGGTCGTATGCTCGATGACTGTCGGGCTGGGATATACGGCGTCATCCATTCAGTTCCCGAGCACCCAGAAGGCGAAGAAGACCCCTCCAGGCCAACGGTCAGCAATGAATCATCCGTCGAACCTCCTTGACCTTCTTGCCGGACCGAGTAGGGCTGAGAACGTGCTCGTGGCCCATCCACCATGGCCAACGCTGGGCAGAGCTGGGTGGCTGGCGGCGCTTCGTATTCGATCACGGGCAGGGGTGGGCCCAGCAGAATCCGTATATGCACGCCCGCAGAGCGACAGCAACATCTCGGCGTCAATGTGATGAACCGCACGATAAGCACGAGATGTGGAAAGGACGTGGTTTGGTGATGCTGCTGCTTGGTCATCACACGATAGGTGTTGGAGGAGAGAAGTGAGGGGATTGCAGTCAGAGCTGCGCGAGATATCGGCAAAAGACAAGCGACCAGCAGCCATAGCATCACCAGCCCTGGGTAACATCAAGAGCGAGCGGCATGTTACATGGGGCTTTGCAAAGTCATGCTTGGCTCACAAGTACTTTCCAATAGTTTATTGATTTGACTCGTGCAAGCAGCTTGAGAGCGTTGATCTGGATCGGCTTTGTTGATATTAACATGCCAACTCCCCAATCGACAATCCAAGAATATCCCAAAATAAGTGCACCCAAGAACTTAACATGTACCCCAGCTAGGAAAACTCAAATTAACTCGTGTGCGCATTCAGAAATAGATTCAAGATTCGATGACATATAAGAGCATGAACAAGCTCGGATCAGACGCCCAGCAGCGTGGCAGCTCAGCCTCAATCCAGGCCTACCCATACAAAGGCAACAATCACGATCCGCACTCAAAATACAGAGAAAGGTTGATTCAAATTCGATTGTACAAATCCAGATCTGACCCTCGTGGCTGATGTGAGAGACAGTCTCGATACAGATGGTCTTCTATAGTCACTCAAATTGCTGTGCTTTCTCCGCTCCCGGAGCCACCACGTTCAACTTTCCCATAGACTCGGTAAGAACGTCGAGGTCCTGGTTGTATCCCTCAGTCTCAAACTTCTCCGTTGTGGGAGAAATCTCAAAGCTGACAGGATCAGGAAGAGAAGTCTCTGCAGCTTGGGCAGGGGCGTCCTCGAGCGGCTCTGCTTCCATCTCGGAGGTGATGGACTGATCCTCAACAGCTGGTCCGTCGGGTATCTCTGATGCTTCGGTGACGACTGTGAGATTCGGGGTGGGGACCGCTTCGACGGCCGACTCGATATTGGCCGCAGGGGTTGTGATGGGCTCCTCGGCGGGCTTCTCCTGCTCCTCGGCACTCTCAACGTGAGATTCTTCGACAATGGGCTCCTCGGGAGCAGGCTCTTCCACAGCTGCCAGCTCAACGACCGGTTCTTCAGCGGCAGGCTCTTCCTGCTCGACGGGCTCAGCCTCCTCCGCGGGAACCTCGTGCACAACTTCTGGAATCTCCACCTCATGCACAACCTCTGGCTCTGGCTCTTCTGCAGCCACACTTGCAGCCGGGCTCTCGGTCAAGGGAGCTGGCTCTTCGATTTCTCTTGGCTCCTCCGCAACGAGCGTGGGCGGGTGGATGATCATCCTTGGAGGCTCCGCAGACACAGCCTTACCACGGGGAGACACACTCACTCTTGGGCTTCTCACGCTAGGCGTTGCGCGTCCAGTGCCCGTCGAAGTTCGCGAAGTCTGTCGTACGGGTGCTTTTCGAGGAGGCGTGGTGGCCTTTTCCTGTGTTTTGCCAGCCGAAGCTGCTGTTGGTCTCATCATTCTTGCGAGGAAGCTATCATCAGGAGCAGCAGTGCTGACACGGGACTTGGGTCTCTCATGTGCAACGTTTGGTCGTCCCAGAGATGGTCTCTCCTTGGTCGAAGCTGCACGGCGTATTTTGGATGGGTCCGCCGCCTTGGGTGCCGGTGCCTTTGCACTCGATGCAGCTGGCAGTCGAGGAGGGGGGAGTAGCCCTCGACGTCTTCGAAATGGATGAAGCAGTTGGCGCAGTCATAGAGGCGGGGAGCTTCGCAGGGCGAGTAGGAGATTTTGGCTTGGGCTTGACAAAACCAGTGGAGCTCTTTGCGGCCTGTGTTGAGACCGGCGCCAGCTTCTTGGTCGTTGTCGTCGAGGCAGCGGGGGTCGTCTTCTTTGTAGCAGTGTTCAACGCAGTGTGACTTGGCTTTCGTACTGGTGCTTTGGATTCGGGCACGGCCAGCTTCGTCGCAGGCTTTGCTGTCGTTTTCTGAACCGGGGTAGTCTTGCTCACAGGAGGCTTCGTGGTAGAGGTCGCAGCAGCAGGCCTCTGAGTTCCTGTTGTCGTCTTCTTTGCATTGATGCCGGTCGTAGGTGTCGTCTTCCCAGATGCCTTTGCGGGCTTTGCTTCCTCCATCTTGGTCTGCTCAACCTTTGGCAGCTCGTTCTTTGGCTTCTCCTCAACCTTTGGCGTCTCAATCTTTGGTTCCTCCACCTTTGGAGCTGCCGCAGTGCTTGCCAGTGCACTTGTCGTTGGGGCCGGATCAACCTTGCGTCCTCTGGTCTCCTCCACTTTGCTCTCCTGCGGCTGCTCTGCAGCCTCGGCGACGGGGGGGTTTGAAGCCTTTGGCTTCAGGTCGAAACTGGTGGCAGATCCTGCCGACACCTGGCGGCTCAAGCTGGACTCGCGTCTCTCGACCGAAATACCTCTGAGATCGGGCATGCTGGACTCGCTGCCCGACGTGTCTCGTCGCAGACCCAGCTGGCCATTTCGTTCAACAGCAATGAAGCTTGTTCGGACTTTGTTCAGTGATACTGGTGGTGTTCCGCTTCGACCTGGTACGCCAGTCAGTCCATGCCTTCCTACCAAAGCTCGCAAAGCCTACCAGCGGGAGATCCTGTCCGGTCTGGCAGCACATTGTCATCGCCCTTGTTCTCGAACATGGCGCGCAGATTGCGCACTCCACCTCCGCCTGAAGACATTGCGGGCTGCGTGGATCGTGCGCCCGGTAATATACAAAATTCGAAGCGGTGTTTATGTACAATGTGTCGTGAAGGACAATGGAGGTTTCAATCTTGCCAACGCCTTGATATCCAGAAGCTCGCCCGCGTACCAGGCTGGCAGGAGCTGTCAAAGAAAAGAAGTAGACGCTTGGCCGTCAGTGGCCCGTGTATATAGTCGCGATGGCCAGCACAAAGCTGAAGATGATGGTCGCTAGGAGAAAGAACGTGAATGGAACGAAGACGAAGACGGGAGACTAGGATGAATCGCCAGCATCAGCACGACCGTCCACCTTGTGTGTAGAAGGGGAAGGGAGACACTGCATACGTACCGTGGCCTGCTTCAATGTTGGACTCACCGCATCACGGAGATGGATGGAGAGCCGAGAATAGATTTTAACGCGCAGCGGCGCTGCGAGAGCGTTTTCGACAGCGGGTGACAGGATCGTTGCACAGTATGCGAGCGTGGGAAGAGGTGAAGCACGTCGGTTGAGCACCGCAGCGTGGGAATGTCACGACAAGATGAAGCTGGCCGAAGCACGGGAACTACCGCACCGATCGACGGGACGCGAGATTGACAGATCGACAGGGCCGTTTGATGAGTAGTCGAGTGGTGGTAATGAGGAGGGAGCAGCGTCACTTGATGACAGATATCCCGGCGACGTGGACAGGACTGTGAACTGAGACGACCGAGGGAGAAAGGGGTTCTTTGAATGTTTGAAATGCCTTCATGCCCTCATCACGACTCACCTACCCGGCAGCTTTTCCCGATGTGACTCTCGGCTGCACTATCCTCGGCCTCACCACTCAGGGGCTCAGGGGTTCACGGGTTCACCACTCAGCACAGAGAGTATACACCCTTCGTACACTAACTTTCCACCATCGCCAGCTCAAATTTCCACTTGGGCAATCTCGCTGGCAATGGTGTCCAGGTCGCTGGCCCTCGTTGAAGCTATTCACGACGAGCAGAGATGGCAAAGGGGACACATGTCGCAATGTGCATTCAGGAAATCACCAAACACCAAAGACGCGCCATGACTTCGCCCATGTGTCACATTCAGGCGCATTGGATAAGAGGGAGTACCACTTGATACATACTGGGTGAAGCAACACTTCTGCTTAGGCCAGAGAGGGACTTGGGCAGCAATCGTGCTCGATCCTCGAGATACGTGCCACGTCTGAACCTCACATCTCAGACCTTCACACTCAGACGCGCGCTCTTCGTATCGCGAGACCCGGCTGTCCTATCCCCGCGCTTCGTGGCTCCATGGCTCCTGGCTTCCTCTTCACCTCCCCTTCACTCTCTTCGCGCCAGTTGCGCACCAGTCTCTTCTGCAATCGCTTGATGGACTTGTCTCTAGCCACGCCGATGGACAGGTTTGACGGACGTGTTGATCTTGACATTGGTCTCGTTGCCAGTATTGGTATCGATGTCGGTGTCGGTTTCGATGTCAATGTCAATGGGACCACACTGTCAGACGCTGCTTTGGTGGGGACAAGTGACGGCCGAGGAATGGCAGACACGCCTGGCTTCCGCTCGAGGAACATGCGCGAGGCCCGAGGCCTTGCAACAGCATAGAGCCTCTCTTCCTCGCCGTCAGGCTTATTCTGTGTTCTGGTGCCGTTGAGGATCGAGATACGATTCTCCTGCGCTACAGATGCGCCGCTGGCCATTGGTATCTGTGAGAGAAATTGCAATGGAGCCTGAGCAGAAGAAAGCTGATACGTGCGAAAGGGTCTCGAGTGTCGCATGCCAACAATCTTGCGCGAGATGCTTCGAGGGATCTGACCGCTCTTGGGCATGTTGACCGCTACTGCGCCATCGGTGGTGACAGCGAGGGGAAGCAGTGGCAGCATGAACGATGGATCCCTGGCTAAGGCGCCGTACCGGAGGTTGATAATATCTCGATGCTGTTCAATCGAGGCGCTGGAGCTGGATCTCGAATGCGATGCTCGCTTTGAAGGCTGCGGCTTCTTATTCAAGGCGACGGCATCATGATTCATGACATTTGGAGTGGGAGCGTTCAACCTGACGACATTTGATGTGGGTTTGTCCAAATCGACGGTATCCGGAGAGGATTTGTCTAGACGGACAGCATCCAGACTGACGGCATCCATGGCGTTGATCACAAATTTGGCCTCGTGTTCATCAAGTGCTGGCTCTGCAACATGACTCGAGATGTCGATCGTCGAGGTAAGTGGTCTCTCGGGATCAAAGTCAGGCAGTCTCTTGAAGATAAAGTCATTGTCGTCTCCTGGCCAGAAGCTACGTTCACTGTTAGGTGAGTCCTTGGCCCTGCTCCAGTGTGAGCAATTGCCCTCCGATTCTTCTCTGATCAAAGAGAGTACGTCGCTGGTTGCTGGGATCGCAGATCTTGATGGGAGACTGATGCCCAGCCCGGTAGGTGCTTTCGTTTCAAGGAGGAGTGCCATGATTGTCCTTTGTGAATCGTCCGAGCTCTCACTCAAGGCGCTGGACGAAGCTCTCTGTCTGAGATGAGGCGTCAGCTTGCTGGATTCGGGTGATGGCGTATACTCAATCGTATCTTTTCGTGCTGGCATGGGAGTGCCCATGGTAGCCAAGGGGTCGAACTGGGGCACCAGTGTAGGCCACGCCGGATGTTTGGGGAACTCGAAGCGCATCTCCTTCTCAGCGTTGGGAAAGAGTCTTAATAGAACCGTGCGAGTATCGACATGCGTGAAGCCGGATACGCGACAGCGGGAGAGATGACCATAGAGTGTCTCGACGATCTCGGGAAAACTCAACCTGTTGGAGTCCCAGGCTGCTCGTTGTCCTGGCAAGTGTCAGCACGGCATTGTTCACCTCACGCAGAAACATACCTGGGATTGTCTCGGTCAACGCAGCCTTGTCGTCGGGAATCTTGCGTCGATCTTCCAAGTGTCGACGACACATGAGATGGAGACTGAGCTTGGGTCTCTGCTGCTTCCACACCAACGCCGCCACCACTTCTCGAAACACACGCTCAATCTTGGACACGAGGGTGCGGATTCGATGAGCATCTGGCCGGGCACTGTAGCCAAGACGTGTCAAGTCCAGCTCGACCGTCAGCCGCTGGACCATGTGCGCATGTCTGGGGAGCCACAGCTGGGACAACGGCGAGGTCTTGGGAATGTGAAGGCTGATATCGTGATGTGAAGGTGATGTTGCGTGAAGAAGTATGCCAGGAATTCTCTTCTCCACGCTCTGCTGGTTGACAAAGCTCCGAGAACTGGCTCTAGAACTTCTGCAACCGAGGTGAAGTGAGTACGCCAAAAGACGTCTTTGGTGGCCGAGTACCGCGACAAGGAGACTGTCTTTGTCACGACTGGGAAGCAGAGGGCGAGGATGGCATATCGAAGACGAACAGGAAGACAAAGAAAGGCGCCTCCAGCTTTGGAGTCTGACGCGTGAAACTTGAACGCGGTGAAGTCGTCGACAGCGGGGCTTCCTTGAACCGCCACGTCGACGGAGCGGTCATGCTTGAGTTCTTTCTCAACAGGAAGCTCGGGGATGATGATGGGCGTGTACCGGGGGAGGTGGGTTTGAGACTGGGACTCCAACTTGGACTTGAGCTCTGACCTGGACTTTGTGCCCTTGGCACTGATCAAGCTCACGATGTTGAGCTGCCCGAGGGAGTGTTTCTTGCGTACTGTTCCAGTCAGCACCCGGACGTCCTGTGGATGCAACTTACATGAAGCCATAGTCGGTGATGTGCAGAACTGCTCGACGTGATCAGTGTACCCAGCCTCGAGATCTTCCACTTCACACTGCGAATGCCGCTGATGTCCTCACCTTCGTCGTGGATTGATGAGACTGCAGATGTCGTGAGCGTACATCGTTGGCTGTAGATCGCGTGGGACGGCGTCGAGTCTGTTATAGCTGTCTGAGAGGCGTCTCGTCCGACTCTGGGCTCTAAAGACAGCTGCCACAACGTGGTTGAGCTCGTGCTGTTGTGATTGTTGTTTCTTCGTGTGTCAGTCGTTGGATGGAAGATATATGCGCTTAATAAGCAGTGTCTTGTACAAGATGAGCCGCGGTCTGCAGAGTGAATCTAGAATACATCCAGTCAATACTAACCGATCTCAGAAGATGAGAAGTTGAGATTGTACTCTTGAGACGAATTGCCAGTGAAAAGTCGGATCATTCTATCATCAGCAGCTGACGAGATCGTTTCTACCAGATGACATGAGGCTCAAGGAGAACCATTGACCATTGACTGTTATTGTGACTGTGACCATCGTATACAAGATTCGACTTGAGATGAAGTTGGATCTGCGCACGATTCACGCCATGTCTTTGACTTAAGTTACAGCATTCACATCAACGGGATTATTCAGACTCATGATTTAAGTTATGTACAATGGTCGAAGATGCATCGCAGAGCCGCATGGCTATCCAAGACTGAAAGAACCCAGCATTCGGGATCCAGCCCGCCAGCAAGGGTTAATCAACGCAGACGAGAACGAGTATGCTTTTGCGTGTCAAACGATCACGGATAGAGAAATGAAGATGGTATCAGAGTATTTGAGTTGAAGAGCTTTGCGAGTGGTCCAGACGTCAAACCATCGACGTGCGAGCCTCGAATTGTGGCGTCTTGTCGTCATGGAACAGCCAGGATTCGACATTCCTCGTGTAGGAGAGCCTGGGAGGAGGAGGGATGCGAACGAATCCCTTGTCAGGGGTCTGCTGCAGTTCAATCTCTTGAAAGACACATCGGGAATACGAGTCAGCCGAAGAGACGACGTCCTTGGTCATTCGCGATGCCATCTTGCCCCAGACTTTGTCAAAGAGGGGACGCAACACCGCCGCCGCCGCGGCAACCAGTCCCAGACCAGGCTCGACGCAGGTCCAGATGGCGGGATCTGACGGGTTAGCAATGGAGACCATGTGTCGTGAAGGAACCCACCAGTTGCTTGATAGAAGAAGTCGTCGGTCGTGGCCAGGACTTGGAGATAGGGGATGCGAACGGCGGCGGCAATGCCAGCAAAGATGCCCAGGGACAAGACGACGCCCACCGAGATCTTGAGCTTCAGCTTCATCTGCAGCGACCAGAGCAGGGCGATGGGGAGACAGCCCAGCACAAAGTCGGTCATGGCCAGGATGCCGCTCTGGACCATGATGCTGCGCGCCACAAAGGTGGTGTTGAGACAGGTGCCGTGGCCGCCCTCGAGCCGATTCCAAAAGTACGACGGCGGGAAGCATTGGAAGATGATGATGCAGGTGTAGAAGAGCGAGCAGACGGTGACCACGGCGGCCGTGATGTAGGTGATCCAGAGCTGGATGCGGTTCTCGCAGAGCCGTTTGAGGAGAATGGCGACGGAGAGACGAATGCAGAGAGCTGACGGGCCGTACAGCAGTTCACACAGCCACCAGTAATAGAGGGCTTTGGGATAGTTGGCCGGTTCCATGTCGTAGATGTGCTCGCCGATGCCATACGTCGTGCCCACGAGAGCCAAGGATGCCGCCAGGGTGAATCCTATCTACATTGTGTGAGCGGTGATCGTGCCATTTCCAATCATCGTACCTGTGCCAGCAGGAGAAGCCAATCATCTTTTCCAAACTCCGGATCATAAAGATGCGTACATAGAACCGCAGGAGCGAGAAGACCCAGCTGACGACAATGAGGGTAATGAGTAACGCCCTGAGCGTTGAGCGATTGTCTCCGGAAGACATTGTGTCTGTAACATCAGGCTCCCCAATCAGACAGGAGTCAACTGACGGAAGAGAGCTCGCGGGTGACGAGACCGTCTTATGGCATGTCGAGATGTGAGAGATAACTTACTGTGACTTAACTTGAGTTAACTTAATTAATATGATCATTCCCCAGCTATCATGCAAGGTTTAATCAGTGATAGCCAAAGTCAAATACGCCCTGTCTAAACTTGTCACGCCAATTGGCATTCTCCATCTCTTGCAGAACGACGGGGATGAGCTGGTTCCGAGATGGCATAAAGCATATCACTTCCTGCACGTCCATCTGTTGGCTGGCTTCAAAGGACCACAAGTCTTCTGCGAACCGTGCCCCAACGACGTTATCATGATTGAAGGAGAATCTCCGGGCTAGACTACTAAATAGAGGATTATCCTCGGTAGACTTTGATTTCTGCGTCGGGGTAGCGTATCTCGAGAGTTTCCCGGATTCCATGGACGAGACGCAACATGGACTCTTTCATCTCCAAGGCGATGTACTGATTTAGCCTTGATCTGCAGGCATGATTGTGAATTTAGATGAATTCCTCAAGACGCCTACAGGTGCCATATCGATGCTGCGAGGAGAGACTTGGACCGCCACAAGAGCCATTGTCGGGGACTAAGCCAGACGGTCGTGATGGTCGGGCCAGCAGCCTCTCGATTGAGACTTGGTCGCGTCACAATCTAGATCGGCGCGCACCTGTCTGAGCGCTGCATGTTAGTTGACTGTAGTTCCCGATGCCATTGGCAGATCGGGGTGTTGATGGCCAAGGGGTGATCTGGAATCCATCGTTCGTGGCGCTGTCCGACCCCAGGTCCAGGTCTCCGGTATCCATTTTGCAAAGCTCATTCGTCCCGGCTGCCGGCTGCCAGGTTTGACGTGCAGAATACCCAAGACATTGAACATTTTCCCCGAGTCGTCGGCGATTTAGAGAGGTGCTTCGTCTTAGACGAGACAGTGCGAATATGGATAGTTGGGTTGATGACGAGTCAGGGCTATCGCGTCTTTTTCCCTTGCAACTGTTTGCGAGTAGTACATTCTGTTGCAAAGCTCAGTTCCATCTCTGGTCCCAGCTAATCATGAATCAGGGTCAGCTTCGCTCCGCGTGCACGAACTCGCGGTTGACGTCTGCGCCAAGCTCAGGATCGTGATCCACATTCACGGCAGATCCCTGCGCACATCATCCTTGGCTCCACCGGGTCTTTTGCTTGCAAGAGGGCGTACTGCCTGCCGCGGGAACATGCCGTCCTGATCTTGTCCTCGTGAGGCGCTGCTGCTGCTGGCTATGGACGTTTGAGTGCGACATGACTAGGATTTAATTGCAGCTGAAGCAAAATTTCGGTCCCTTGCAGCATGCTTCACGTGGAAACCCGGATGTCCCTTCAATTGGCAGGTCTACATGTTCAGTCTCTGATGCAGTACAGTAGCAGTATTCTCGATAAATCATCTGTACATTTTATAAGGAGGTTAGACCTTTATATCGGGGTTATTCAGTGATATTCTAGGATAGTGAGTTTAATAAATGCAGAAATATCTACCATATATTAGTTAAGTTCAGTGGTTGACTCTTAAACGCCGTACGCCTGAATTGAGATACCACTACTTTAATTAAAAGCTAGAGAAGAGAAAATGGCTTGGGGTACCCAGCAAACATCGCGGACATGTCCAAATCGAATCAGACGAACCTAGCTAACCCCGCAATAGACGTACTGACAGATGTACCGGCACCCAACTAGGGAGACGTAGGTAAGTCAAGGCCGTGCGCAGGCAGTTCTCCTCTTATCCAAGAGGATTACTTCTCTTTGTTAAAAGGCAGGCTTAGGTTCGGAGCTGACTGTAGTTGTTTCACGAATGGATGCGGTCCCGTAAAGGATCACGGCTCGATTCTAATCATCTAGTACCAGGAGAAAGGTGGAGGCTGACAGCAAGACAAGCAATTGACAACGAGCCGATAACCATCGATCACACACACTATCGCAAACATACCATAGGAAGCCTTCAATACGGATATATTCATCGTACGCTCAATGCAAAGCAATATGGTATCACGACTTGGAAAGAAACCAAACTAGCTAACCAGCGAGCCATCTTTTTGTTTGACGCAAATATTATGAGCCATCCCACGCGAGAATGGGTTAATACGAAAACTCCTGGGTCTCAGGCTCCACCGTCTTCGAGTCTCGATTGAAGGACACTGGCCTTCTCGACGCCACGCCCGGCGCTGGCATGCTCGATCGAGGGTTGACTGCGGATGACAGCCCCGTGCCAGTCCCAGACCAACTCTTGCGAGGTACTTGAGTCGCAGGCGCTCGGAGTGGAAGAGATTGTATATCCACAGATGTCCCACGCGGTCCAGATAACGGTCCAGGTCCACCCAAGCTGGCAGACATTGAATGTCGATGTCGGGGCGGGACCCACCCCTTGGACTTCCCTCGAACGCTGCCGAGAGGTGGTGGAAGGGTTGATCCGGGAGACTCTTGCGTAGAGCCTAATCGGACCAAGGGTGATGAAGCGGGTGAAGAAGAGCGAACTGCATCAATTCCTCGACCAGCAGGACGCTGCCAACCCTTGGATGCGCCGCGGATGCCAGTGCTTGCTGCGCCCATCGAGCTTGAGGGAGATCTGGACACGTTTCCCACCATCTGAATCCGCTTGCTCAAGGGAATGTGTTGGGTCATTGAAGGAGACCGACTGAGTGGAGTGTTTTCAACGTTAGTTGATGGTGAGCACTTGGCTTCTTGAGAAGCGAGCCTGTTCCTGGTAGGAGATGAAAACTTCTCTTTGAAAGGATTGGCTGCAACATCCTTTTCCCCGGATAATCTTTGTTTTGTAGCAGACTGCGCAGCGGTAATCTTCCCGGATAGAAGAGTAGGCTTGGAAGTAAAACTTCCGGAAGAAGTTGGTGTAGGGGTGGCAGGATTTGGTTGCTTGACAGAATGTGGGAGTGGATCTTCTGTCAGCTTCTCAAGAGTAGATTTTGGGCTCGTGGTAGAATAAGCAGCCGTTGCAGGTGCTGCAGATATCTGGGGAGGCGGGGGTGAAGGAGGCCAGGATACTGCCGACGAAGAGCGTCTCGACCGGGCTGCCTCTGCATCCAGTGAATCCTCCTCTCGAGGACGAGGTGTTTTGACGGACTGCTCTTGAGGCGACAGATGGCCATGTTGGTCGGGAGAATTGGTATCGTACGTCTCGTTGCGATTCGTAAAGGCAGTCGGTCCGCTCTCCATATCACCATCTAGGTGCAAAGCAGCAGGCTTTCCCTCCGACGACGGTCGTACATATTTGATCCGAGCTCCTCCATGCCTCGCAGACAGCTTTTGCTTTGCACTTGTCGACGACATGGATACGTCTGCCAATTCTGCCTCTACTGGCGTACCAGACCGAGGAGTAATGATTTGAGTAAGTCTGTTGACCGGGGCACTGCTGAACCGGGCGCGCAACTCGGCAGCCAGATCTTTGTCAATGGTGAATGCTAGAGCCAGGGTAGAAGGAGACATGACGCCTTTCAAGTATCGCGGACGCGAAACCTTTGTATTGAAGAACTCCAAGCCTGTCATAAAGGGTTCGTCCTGAGCGCCGTTGGTGAGCTCAAAGGCAAATTCGATATAGTCTGTGCAATAGGTGCGAATAAGATCGTCCCACAAGAAAGGATGCGGTGCTTGTTTGACCTTGAGCAGCCACTCAATGTAAGCACACGACTTGACAAAAGCCCGCAAATCACAATCGAATTCTGGATAAGTAGTCTTGTAGACTTCAAAGATGTTGCTGAGCGTCGGTGACACGACAGAGTGTGAGTTGTGTCGCTCAGCCATATCGTCCTCGGCGGTGCTAAAGTCAGCAGGGTCAATCAAGTGTTGCACCACCTCCTGAATCGCTGGATTCTCTAGCTTGGTTATTTTCGTGGGCTGTGGGGTAGGTTCATCGTCAACGACCTTGCGTTTGCCAAGGCGTACAGCAGATCGTGGCGAGGCCGAGATGGTGGACCCTGTCAGGTTGTGAGAGGGTTGAGAAGGCTTTGCACTTGACAAAGAAGAAGGCTCCGACGGACGGGGTGGAGTTTGATCAAAAGCCTGGCTTCTGTCACTTGGCTGCATCTCCAACTTGGCCCCAGGCGGAGACTCGCTGTTGACCCGTGGAGCTTTTGTCGTGAGAGCTTGTGGAACAGCATACTCCAATTCCATCTCCTCATCATCTTCGGCATCAGCACTTGCCATGGGCATGCTATCGAGCCAGCGAGGTTGGCCGGGCGGATAAAGCTCTTCGCTTTCCACATCGCTGAGTGACCGATCGCTAGGAGCATGGATGCTAGCCATGTAGGTCGCAACCTGCCTCGGCGGCTGGTAAGAGGTAAAGGCATCGAGGGATGGGGGAAGAGTGACATCGAGGGATGGGGGAAGAGTGACATCGAGGGATGGGGGAAGAGTGACATCGAGGGATGGGGGAAGAGTGACATCGAGGGATGGGGGAAGAGTGACATCGAGGGATGGGGGAAGAGTGACATCGAGTGATGGTGGATTAGCAACTTGGATTGATGATGGAAGAGCAGCCTCGTCATTTTCAGGGGCTTGGGGTTCCTCGCTTCCACTGTCCAGCGGCTCTATCCACTCTGCGCTTTCTTCATCTAAGGGATCCAGCGGCGGGGCTTGTGGACTAGATGCTGTCTTTCTCGGTGACGACTCGTCAAGAGAATCCTGCTCGAGATCAACTGATCCATCGCTGTCATCAGATGATGGGCTCGCCTGGCGTACGGGTCGGCGTGCGAACTTCTGCAGGTCGTCAATGACGCTCTTTGGCAAGTTTGGACCTTGAGCATTCCAAGCATCTTCTCTTTCTAGGATTTTCTTTTGGTCTGTCGCGATTCGGACGTTTCGTGGTCTAGCGCATTTAAAGCCAGCTTGAAGATTGAGTTCATCGCGCTCGTAGAGTCGCTTCAGCTCATCCTCTTGAGCAGTATTCGAGGGTTGTTGAGCACGGCTGCGTGACTGTAAAACATCTGCGAACGGAGACCTCTGCGATTTCGATCTAGTGTCTGATTGGGATTTTGAAAATGAAGAGTTATCGCCAGGATTCTCAGCTAGCTCTCCCTGCGAAGACAGCGGAACCTGAGATTGACGTATTGACGAGCTCCCAGAGATCTTCTGCGGAGAGGCTTGAGGATAAGTCTGCTTCTGTGACTGCTGGCTAGTCCCCGCTGGTGATGAGCGATGCTGGGCACTTGGTACTGGCGACTGGTCAACGTGACGGGTTGAAACCTGCGATGATGCATGCGCTTGAGAGCTCTGTACTGACAACATCGATGCGTGATGAGATGTGGGAGAGTCTCGAGATACAGTGGAATGAGGCAGCCGTGTAAGCGACTGTTGCTCGATAGACTGCTCCAGATCTCGACCTCGCGAGTGTACGGACGAAGTGTTGCCCATGTGAGTCGTATTGAAGCTCTCTGGGACCTGGCTTTCGTGGGTTGCTGCGTCTGGACTGTTCTCCTTTTCACTTTCGTGAGATGCTGAACGCAAGACACTATTATCTTGCGGTGAGCGAGGGACTTGTTTGGCCTTTGGAGTTCTTTGGAGGAGACCTAGTAGCAATGCGTTGTTTGAGTTCGACTTGTTTCCGCTTGTCGGACCAGCTTCCAGGAAGATGCGGTTAAAAGAATGCTTTTTAGATGGTTCTGCAGAAGATTGAGGCTGAACAGGCCCCGGAGCCCCTTGTGATTGGAAGATTGGCACCTGGGTTGCAGTCGGTTCCTCAGGTGAGGATGCCCGTTGCGACAGAACTTCCTCCACCTCTGAATCGGGGCTCTGCGCAGAAAGCCTATCCCCGGATTCAACATGCTCGTAAGACACATGTTTCTTTGCTTCGATCGTGGCATGCTCGTTCTCGACAAACGTAGCTCGCCGACTTGCAGCGGCTGACATATGACTGGAAACCCGTACTTTGCTCAGAAGCCTCGGGTGAGTTTGCTGTTCTCTGGCATTTCCAACCCAAGTAGTCGATGGAGATTCCGCCGGTTGAAATCCTCGTTCCGGCTCGCTCTCATCACCCAGCTCCTCCCTAGGGGACAGGAAAAACGACTGAATGCTTTCTACCGTCTCAATATTCTTTGGGAGCCCAATATCGGCAGAGCCATGGCCGCTGAAAGCGTTGATACCCAAGACGCGCATCTCTAATCGAGGCATGGATGGGGTCCCAGTATCAGAATGCTAGCCTGTTAGTCACGCCCTGACCACAGATGAGACCATACCTTTGTGGGCGAGATGATGATGGCTACCTCGGAGGGTGTGAGAAATCCGCCAACACTGCCTGCCGCGAAAGAGGTTGCTGCCAGCGTTTTAAACTGTCTCCGAGCCTCCACACCTAGACTGGCGCGGATCTTGTGATGCGAGTCTGACAACCAGAAGCTTTTTGAGCTGTATGAGGACTCTTGGCCCGCAAGCTGGTCGTGGAAACCCTGGACACACCATCGTTAGCGATAGGATCTCTAGTAACATTGGATCTTACCTGCTCGATGCATTGCAAGCGTTGAACGGGATGAAACCGCCGTATGCTCTGACTTGTCACGCTCAAATCGCTGGCAGCCGCGAACTCGCGGCAGAGACGAGGAACAAGCCAGTCTTCGAGCTGTTCAGCCATGATGCGCTGGATTCATTGAATTGGCGCTCACGAGTAATGGTTGTGCATCACCCTAGGAAGCGTGTTAGCCATGCTCGGATTGTGTGAACGTGACGTGAATGTGACGTGGATGCGAACGTGATTGCAAACGGCTTACCATTGAGACAACCCATGGCCATTGCTGCTTGGGAATTGGCAGAAGACAGAGGTGACGATTTGAGGCTCACGAGAGATCTCTCCTCTACGCTGTGCTCGGCCATACGATTGGGATCACCACCATCGCCCGCGCCGATAGGAAGACGCGCCCACTCAACGCGACTGCCACGGCGACCGCGTCTGAAGCGTAGAATCTCATTGGAAGAATAAACGAGCCAATGATGTCCCTTACCGCAAGTGCATTGCGGTCCTCAAAGCACTAGCTTTATCAGTCATAGCTCAGTTCCCAGAAAGGAAACTAGCGCATCGACGTAATCAACGATCACAAGTTCACAACAAAGACCGTCACGATAGATGAGAACACGACAACCTCCATCAGAACCTCAATAGCACTCGCTATAGATTGTAGATACACTCACAAACCCATGACTGTCCCGTGCGAGATCCCTTTTCGGCTTGACGCGGTGGAAATGTAGAAGAAGGCCGACACGTGTAGGCATGATGCTGGGCCAGTGTGGTGGATATCGCCGTGGACAGACGACCAACGTCGACCGACAACCACGCAAACCAGGCTTCACCCTGCTTCCAACGGACCAGCATACCAGCATACCCGCATATCGCCATATCAGCACCGCAGCTATCCAGCATATGCTCGCAATCAACACACCCGTCGTCGCGCAATCTTCTCCTCAGCAACGCCCCCGTGCCTTGGCCGCCGTTGGTTGCCAGCTGGGCTGCGAGGCTGCTGCTCCTACACCCGCCCGCCATGACGATGTGCCGCGACTACGAATGTGGATAAAGTGAATGATCTTGCGCATCGAACTCGCCTCGAACTCGAGCAGCGCATCCAAGAGCAGCAACGACACCGGCCGTGACGTGGGCTGCGAGCTGCAACATCCGTCGGAAGCATCGCCAGTTGACTCACCGAAGCAAGCGATGGCGGCCGCCTCTTCCATTATAGAACCGTCAGACTCGGGCTCACGGCGAGACTCGCTGGTCTCGACGATTGGGAGAGACCAGGCGGGAAAGGAAGAGCTGGCTCAGGTCTTGAGCCAGATACACAACAGCGCCTCGAACCCCGACATTCTGACAACCTTTAACGCCTTTGCATCACCGCCGTCGACGTCGAACGGAACCGAGCCCAAGGGTCTGGCCGAAGAACTCATCCAGCATGGGCTGAGTGGTCTCTACAACCGCTTTCGAGGCGTGGTGGGGGGAAATAGAGACAGGCAGGCTTCGTCCTCGGTCAAGGGAGATGACGAGAGCATCGAGACCAGCTCAATCAAGAGCCACACGACAAACACCCCAGTGTCAAAAGCTTCTCTGGCAGGACCGACGAGAGAGAGCAGCGTCTTGACGGCGTCGCCCGTCTTTGTCTCGACTACGTCGTCACGGATGCAGTCGCCTACGAATACATCGTTTGTCCTGCTCGGCCCCGATGTGCCTCCAGGGAAAGCGTCTCTCTCATCGACGCCGACACCGACACTCGCAGCTCCGAGTCGACCGCCGAATCCTGTCATGGCCAAGGCCTCAGTCTCCTCCACGGCCGTACCGACCGTTGCGACGGTACACGCAAACGCTTTCCGAGAAGACCAAGGGGAACCCACCTTTGCGAAGACTACGTTTGCGAGCCAGTACCGCAACGTTTCTCTCGAATCCAAGCGGAGGCCCGAAGACGGCGGTTCTGACATGGATACAGATACCCTGCGTTCGACCCGCAGTGCCAGCAGACATCGTGACAGCATAGGCGGGCACCGGGAAAGAAGAGGCGACAGAGCGAGCTTGGCAAGCATTGATGGAGCTGTTGACAGCGTGCACACGACTCCCAGCACAAAGCATGCTCCCTCGACCATTTCGTCAGTCAACTCTGAAGCGGTCAAGCAGAGCCTCACCCAGGGACATCTTGCCGCTTCAGATGCCATCAAGCGGCCTGCGATACTGGACCGGATCACGCAATCTCATCTCCCTGGCTACCAGCCGTCACGAGCTTCTTCCGAAGACAAAAGCACAGCAGAGCCGAGCACTGTCACGACGTCTGCTCATAACAATGTGCGGCACGATTCCTTCACGACTGGCTCCATCTCTCGGCCGGGTCACCCTGGGCCCATTCGTATCCCAGGTACAACGCTCAACGAGGGAAACCCAGATGCTGTTAACAGCAAGCTTGCTCAGATGAGAAAACAAGTTCTCAGCAAGGAGTTTTGGATGGCAGACGATAACTGCAAGGAGTGTTTTCTCTGTGGTGATGCCTTTACAGCTTTTCGAAGAAAACACCACTGCCGTACCTGCGGCTGCATCTTTGATTCAAAATGCACCTCCATCATACCAGGAGAGCGTTTTGGAGTCCAAGGTAGTTTGCGAGTCTGCAAAACCTGTCTCGACATTCTCAACCGACGTTATGATAGCAGCGACTCTGATGATTCGGAAGATGATAACATTCTGACCTCTTCACTGTTTCAAAATCACAAGCCTGCAGAGGAAAATATGCAGGAGACCTTTACGCAGCCCAGGCCGGAAACTCCAGACAAACCTGAAAAGGACAATAGGCCCTTGGCAACGCCGATGATGGCCATTCCTGCAACTCGCAGGAGGATTGGTGATAATCCCAATAGACGATCCGCCATTCTGGAGATTGACGCGCCTCAATTAAGCCGGCCAAGCTCTGCTAGATCCCTCAAATCACTGACGGGATCCCGGCCCGTCTCTGCTGGGCACAGGAGATATCATTCCAAACACAACTTTCTCGGTCGCTTGAAGTCAACCATGGAGGATCGCGCCCCTTTTCACCGCCCTGCCCCTGACGAGATGAGCAAACGGGGTAAGCTGCCAACCTTCCACGATGACAATATCATCGATCCCGACCTTGCTCCATACATGTCGGACGAGGAAAGCAGTGGCGACGAGCAAATGAGCATCTTTTCAGCTCTCAATAGTGACAGCATTCCGTCAGCAAGCTTGGAGAGCGACAGAACTGGACTGGGATCTTTGCTCACGGCTGGCAAGAAACATCGATCACGTCCAGGAGGCGACAAGAGTATCAGCGGCGTCAGCCTGACGACAAGAGGCAGTGAGTTGGCGATTAGCGGCCCTAATCTGGGTCTCCTATCGCGAAATCGACGCCGAAACCTGAGCACGGCAGGAAATGCCGTCTATCATGGCCGTCCCTCACCAAGAACGACTAAGCAGAGCGTCATGTTTAAGAACTTGCCAATGGTCCAGGATGAAGCAGCCCAGATACTCGACAAGCTACCCGATATTCAAACGCCCATTCCCAGCGGGACTGGAACAACACGCATGACGAGAAGCATCTCCATGAAAGACGCCAAAGCCCCGGTTGTTGAGCTGAACAATCCCAGTCTGATTCACGTCAAACGCTTGCTCTCACAGCTCCTTCAAGACGCCGAGATTCCCAACGCTGCTGCATGGGAAAAGGCACTGATACCGATTCTGCTTCAGTGTACAGACGATGTCAACCCCGACGTGCGAAACGGCGATGACATTGACATTCGACATTACGTCAAGGTCAAAAAGATTCCAGGAGGACGGCCCGGCGACACCTCTTACGTTTCGGGTGTTGTCTTTACGAAGAACCTAGCTCTCAAGAGCATGCGCCGAAGCATACCACAACCGAGAATCGTCATCGTGTCATTTCCTATTGAATACCAGCGCCAACAGCAATTCATGAGTCTGGAACCAGTCATTGCGCAGGAAAAGGACTTTTTACGCAATATGATTAATCGCATTGCCTCTCTCCAGCCTCAACTGCTCTTGGTTGAGAAGCATATATCTGGACTGGCTCTCCAGTACCTCGCGGAAGCAAACATTGCCGTGGCGTACAACGTCAAGCCTTCTGTCATTGAAGCCGTCTCACGGTGTGCCCAGACCGAGATTATCTCTTCTATAGACATGGTCACACTCAAGCACGTTCATGTTGGTAAGAGCGAAGGTTTCGATGTCAAAACATATGTTCACCGAGAGATTCCTGGTCGGAAAAAGACTTATCTTTACATCTCTGGCTGCCCCAAGGATCTCGGTTGCACTATTGTCCTTCGCGGTGCTAGCATGGAGGTTTTGAGAAAGATGAAACGCATCACCGAGTTCATGGTCTACGTCGTCTACAATTTGAAGCTTGAGACGTGCTTGATGAGAGACGAGTTTGTTCTCATCCCATCGGCCCCCAATGATGAGGGCAAGCCTCTCCAGTCTCCCTCCGATATCTCTGTGGCAAGCGAGAAACCAGTCTCAACCGCGGGGGATGAGGAGACTGGTGATGGAGCACAAACCCTCTCGCAATCCGATGCTGTGGTAGAACCAGCAGGCCTCATGAAGAATGCTGTGTCAAATTCGCTCGAGACACCTCTGATGTCTCCTCGCCTTGTGTCGGCACACCAGTCGCATATACACGACTACCATGTTCCTGAGGACGTGCCTATGCCGACATACTACAGCGACATGGTCTCAAAGCACCAGACGAAGATTCTATCCGCATCTCCATTTGTCAGGTTCTCCCCGCCGTACCTCCTAATGCGGTCGCGAGAACAAGAGCGACGACTGGAGTATCTTCGACGACTCCGCGACCAAGACGCTTTTGAGGAGCAGACGGACTCGGAGAAGCCAAAACCTCAAAAGTTTCAACTAATCAAGCCCGAGATGGTCCATAATACCATAAAGGGCGCACCCAAACAGATCATGGAAGTTCTCCATGCCGTCCACGATGCCGAGTACGACAAAGCCCTGCATAACTACCAGACCCAAACTCGACAATGGGAGAACTACATACAAGGCAACCTAAATTTGTTCGATCCATACGAGCACCAGAACATCGTTGTGTTGTATACGCTGGTCTGCACGTCGACAACTGTTCCCTGCGCTGGTCCTGATCTAGTGGCCCTGGGATTTTACGACGATCATGTGAGCACGCAGAACTTTGACCCAGACTGCACCCTTGGTCAGTACGTCGAGGATCTCTGCTTGAGCTCCAACACTCTGTGCGATTCAAACGTGTGCGATAGGACCATGTTTGATCACCACCGCACGTATGTTCACGGAGAGGCCCGAATTACAGTTTTTCTCGAGAAGCTGCCTTGCAAGATCAAGGGCATGCACGATTCAATACTGATGTGGAGCTACTGCAAGAAGTGCCAGAAGGAGACCCCAGTCATGCCCATGTCTGAGAGTACCTGGAAGTATTCATTTGGGAAGTACCTCGAGCTATCCTTTTGGTCTACGGAACTCCACTTGCGCGAGAACATCTGTGGTCACGACATTCACCGGGATCATTTGCGCTACTTTGGTTATGCCAATGTTGCAATCAGAATCCATTACGATCCCATTGATCTACTGGAGATTGTCGTTCCCCGCACCCGCATCACTTGGAAAGTCGATCATGACCTCCTGCTCAAGAATGAGCTCTTTACCAAGTCAGAGGAACGCTGGACACGCTTCATGATGTCTGTGAAGGCGCGAATTGAAAGTATCAACATCGACAGTGTCGCGCCGGACAAGATGGAGGCTTGTCAAGCAGAACGAGAGAAGCTGGCCAAGCGTGCTGTGGATGAGCATGCTGCTCTCATCCGCAAGCTTCAGGAAAAGTACATGAACTCAAAATACTACGAGATCATTCCGCTCAACCGCGCCATTCGAGCCATGCAAGAAAAGGTTGCCGAATGGGATGCTGCTTTCGCCGACTTTGATCGAAACTTTTTCCCCTCTGAAAAGGATATCAGGCGTCTCGCGGCCATCCAGCTCAAGAAGATTTTCATGGATGACGACTCTACGGTCTCGCTGGTTTCTACAGAGACGACTGAAGCGCCTTCTGATGCTGATGAAAAGTCACCAAGTGCATCCTTGGAGCTGCCCTCGGGCACCCAGTCTGGAGCACCATCGACTCCATCAGAGGCAGATCTGGAGAAAGGACTGCTGCCCTCTTCTACTGACCTGACACCGCAAAGCGAGTTGGACCGGGAGACCCTGACTCCCCTTGACCTCGCAACGCCAATGACTGAACGGAGCGCTCCCATTCTCACACCTGAGGACGAGATCACGCCCGGTGCAGACATTACGCCAAAGGCCGACGAGTCTCGCAACGAGTTTCCACTCCCGCTGACAGCCCAGGAGAGACCTGCTACGCCAGTTGAACGTGTACCTTCGCCGATTGGAGATAACGTACAAACACCCAGAGCGCAGCAGCCAGCAGCCTTTCCAGATGTCATTGACATCCCCCAGCCAGACCGTCCGCCTGCCAGACAACGCGGAGCAAACATTTCGCCTCCTATGAACCGTGCTCAGACACAGCCTGTTGGAACTCTGCGTCGTGTGCAAGCCCCCAAGATGTTTTCTCGAGACTCAAAGTCTAGTATAACGCGCGAGATTGGTCCATTCAGGGATGAGATGCACCGAGCTGCGACGAGCGAATCTTTACGGGCTACGGACAAGAAGCTCTCTGAGCGTCTGGGACTTAAATCTCTCAGCCGCAAGACTGGCCATTCCATGATCCCTCGGTCTGTTCAGGCCAACAAACGCAAAGACTCCAAGGTATCCAGTTTAGCGAAGCATTTTGAGCAGCTTAGTCGCGAGTTCGAAAAAGAAAGAATGCGGGATCGCAAGCAGAGGGCAGCCAAGGCCACGCAGTCTCGCGCATTCCCCAAGGCCTCTTCGAAGCCCATTGTTGAAGTCTACAAGGATGTCAACGAAGCCGTTGCCGAACGAGTGCAGGCTGACGACTACACTCCTACGCCTACCCTCTCTACCCCTTCTGTGGACCAGTATGGCATTGAAAACCAGCTCAAGGGCAAGGAAAAGGCGGAAGAGACTGTCCCCGAGCCAGAATCTGCTGCTGAGCAGACTGATGCCACCGCCACTGCCGACGAGACTGAGACGGCGACCGAGGCTGAGACCGACGATAATATGCCAACCGCGAGTCAAGCCGGCTCTGATGATGAGGGCGCGGCAAGTGACGTGGATGGTCTGCTAGAGATTGACATTCCCGACGAGGCTCAGTTGACGGATTCCCTGAGGGATAACGCCCCAACCAATGATTCCCAGCTGGAACTCCCACGACACGAAAAGACAAGTCTCATGAAGATGCTCTCCAAGTTTTGGGCCGAACGATCTGCCAGTGGCTGGATCCCCCTGGACTATCCTCTCAACTTCCAGGACCACGTCTTTTCCGATTCAGACGTCATTGTGCGCGAAGATGAACCTAGTTCGCTCATTGCGTTTGCTCTAAACTCTCAAGACTACCGATCAGAAATAGAGACTATGCGACAGCAGCCAATCGTTCGCGAGCAGCCGCCGACTGAAAAGGGAGAACTCCACGATCCTTGCAACGACAACATCAACCAGGGTCAGTTGGAAAAGACACTCCTTCAGGAACGAGGCAAACACATGAAGTTTCAGTTCCAAGAGGGCTCTGCGCGAATGCTTTGCAAGATCTTTTATGCTGAGCAGTTTGATGCGCTCCGTCAAAAGTGCGGAGTTGCTGATCGCATTGTGGAGTCACTCTCTCGATGTTTAAAGTGGGACTCAAAAGGAGGCAAGACCAAGTCCGTCTTCCTCAAGACCCTGGATGACAGGTGGATTCTCAAGTCCCTCTCACCCATCGAGACAAATGCCTTCCTACAGTTTGCCCCGGCGTACTTTAACATCATGGCCGAGATCTTGTTCCACGAGTTACCCAGCGCTATTGCAAAGATGCTGGGTTTCTACCAGGTCGTGATCAAGAACCCCGCGACCAACACTGACATCAAGCTTGACCTTCTCCTGATGGAAAACTTGTTCTACGATCGGTCCCCGGCACGCATCTTTGATCTCAAGGGTTCTATGCGGAACCGCAAGATTCAGTCGACGGGAGAGCAGAATGAAGTCCTGCTTGACGAAAACATGGTTGAATTCATCTACGAATCGCCCCTGTTCGCCCGCGAGCATTCGAAAAAGCTCTTGCGTGCGTCGGTTTGGAACGATACTCTCTTCCTTGCCCGCCAGAATGTCATGGACTACTCGTTGATGATTGCTGTTGATGAAGATCGTCAGGAGCTCGTTGTCGGCATCATCGACTGCATCCGCACCTACACCTGGGATAAGAAGCTTGAGTCATGGATCAAGGACCGTGGCTTTGCCGGCGGAGGACGTAACCGCCCAACTGTGACCAGTCCCAAGGAGTACAAGAGTCGATTTAGAGAGGCCATGGCGAGATATGTCTTGCAGGCACCCAAGTAAGTAAGCCTTGATGCTGATGATCTCTGCTAACATCACCTAGTTGCTGGCACCAATTTCAACAACCAGTCATCTCTACAGGAGCCCCAATCAATCGATCAGGTTCATTAGAGCCCCCCTCAGTTCCGATTCGACCCAGTATGTGGAGTCTGACCGATGGAAAGAGCACGACTGGATCAGAGTATTAGACTTTTTTTTGGCATAACTCGAGGGAAAACAGCACACTCGCAAGAGACATCCGCATCCACACGTACTCACGCTCTTTACCATTCCTAATTTTCTTTACCATTGTCATTGGAGCATCTGGGCGGTCAAGCGTTTGCTTGAAGGTTATCAAGTTGTTTTCAGCAGTTCAGTAGAGCGCACAAGTTATGAGGTTATGATGGCACGATTTAATGATCGAACAGATAACTAGCAATCCCATTTTAGTCCTACAACTTGGCCTTGCCGTACTTTGTGTCAAACTCTGCTTTCTTCGGCCCCATGAATCCAAAGAGATGGGCCGCCACCTGTGCTGATTAGTGACAGACTATGTACAGAGACTGCACTTACCTTTCGCATCTGAATCTCTTCCGAGCCTTCTGTTATTCTGTAGCGTCGATGATGCCGATAGATGTGCTCAAAGGGCTTGTGTCGTGAGTACCCCATTCCGCCGTGAATCTGCATCGTGCGGTCCGCAGCCTCTGTGCAAAGACGGTTTCCCCTGAATGATTAGCACGGCGTGATAACGAAAAGACTTCTTACCAGTAATTGCACATCCCGACCTTTGCTCCCAGTATCTTTTCCACGTCTTTTGTAGGAATGGCATCCATCTCTGCTGCCGTCTTCAGGATCAGCAACTCTAGCATCTCGGCTTGGGTCGCCAGCTCCACGATGGGAAACTGGATTGCCTGGTTCAGAGCCAAAGGCTTGCCAAAGGGCTTCTTGCTACGGGCCCACTTGATGGCTTCGTCGAGACAGTACTGCGCCGCGCCGAGGGAGGAAGCAGCCTGTCGGAGACGGTTTTCGTGGACAAACGTCTGCGCAACGGCCAGGCCGTGATCCAACTCTCCGAGGACGGGCGATGGAGAAGAGGGCAGAAAGACAGAGTTGTATGAGACTGTTGCGTGATCGGTGGGCATGTTGAAGGTCCATTCGTACGACTCGATATTCACGCCGGGAGTGCTTGTAGGCAAGATGAAAGCAGTGATGCCTGTAGCGGCTCCAGGATCCCCAGCCGTGCGGGCAAAGAGGATAACGTGTGTTGCTACGTGCTGAAAGGTCAGAACTGGATCTGTGATAGAGAAGACGTACCATGCCAGTCTGCCACATTTTCCTGCCGTTGATCCACCAACCCTCGACACCGTCTCTCATCCCTTTGACAGCACGAGTTTCCATGAATGTGGCATCTGAGCCGTGATCTGGTTCAGTCAGACCAAAGACTATTACACGATTTCCTTCTAAGCGGCCCCTGATCAGGTCTGCCTTTTGTTCAGGGGTGCCAAACTCTGAGAGCATGAGGATGTCGGGGAAGTTTCTCAACAGTTAGCAGGTCCCATATCACTTTGGCAGCTTACCCAACGACTGAGTGCTGAAGGAAGTCAGTGCAAAGCTCGTCAGTCTTGTCAAGACATACCTCGTTCTGCAAGTCATTGAACAATCCCAAGCCCTTTCTCGCCAGGTGCATTCTGATCTTGGCCATCCAGAGATTACCTCCAGCTTGACCTCCAAACTCTGTGCCCAGCGGGAATCTGTAGAATCCTGCCTTGTCTGCCTCTACACGGGCTTGACGAAGAAGTTTCTCCCACTCTTCGCTCGGTAGTCCGCCTCGCTCCCAATCTGTACGCGCATCTTCACGTCGATGATCAAAGAAGCGGTTGTTGTCATTGGAGAACTGCAGGGGAAGAATCGTGGTTTCAATGAACTTGTCCAAGCGAGCGAGGTATTCCGTCAAGGCATTTGGAAGTGTAAAGAGATTCTGTTCGGCTTGATCAGGCATTGTGAGGCTCGGGTGTTGTTAATGCTCATGATATGACTATTGAGGGATATCTCAACTAGAAACCAATAAGGTAGACCCAGCAGAGCAGCTATAGCCTCGTACAAATCGTATAACTAGCTTTTCTCAGCGTTCTCCGCTTTTGAACAGAAGCCGAGGAGGTTGGCAGCATTCAGCCTCGTCAGCGTCTGCGGGGTAGCCAGCCTTACCCGGCGGATGACGTTGATCTGATTAACTACAGTATACAGAATGTAGACTTGCCTGCAAGAATTTCCTGTTCATCTAATTATAATCAAACTGCTTGCGGAGAAGTCCAATTCGTGTCTTTCTCAATCACAATCCCGTCCCGCCCGTTGCCTGAGTACATGAACGCTTTCTCTATCGAACCAGAACTACCCACAAATGACTTGGGCCGAGTTTCATCCTTATGAAGATGCTCTTCCATCTCATTTTTATTCAAGTCTACCCAGCTCTCTAGATTTTCGTCTCTCCAGGTTGCAAGGGAGACGTTGGCTCGCCACCAGCCTGCTCTCGCTTCTGAACTGCCTGATGCAAGCCATGGCACTCGTTTCTGAATCACTGTCCACCATTGTTGAACGAGGGGTGTAAAGGTAGCCAAGCAGGCACAGATGATGCCAACAAAGGGCTCACAGCAAGACCAAATGAAGACATCCGTCATGGTCCAGGTAAAGTCGGTTGAATGTGAGAGGATATCAACCTTGCTGACTCGTATGATGCTCGCAATACAAACGCTGAATGGTCAGTAATGGGCTTTGCAACAGCGGGAGCACCTACAAGCTGCCGACGAGCAGAATACACAAGATTGAGAGCTTCTGTCTCTTTGATGTGCGCATTCTCAAGATGGTTGGGATTGGCGTGCAGAGAATGAGCACGTCTATCACAATACCAATGATGCCGCTGTAAAGGTAGAATCTTGGCGTGTCGATGCAGTGCGGCTTGACACTGGGATCCGTAAACTGTAACCAAAAGTACTTCATCGGCCGGCAAGAGACGAGGTCGACGATTATGACGCAGATTCCCCAGACCAGCGACAGGCCGCCAGTGATCCAGACGGAGTATTCGAGAAAGAAGATGCGGCGGTAGAAGGCGATGATTGATAACTTTGTCAGGGTTGTGGCAGCCCCATAGATTATGATGTAGGAGAAGATGACCTGACAGATGAGCAAGACATGATTGACTGGGAGTAAAACTACCTTCCAGAGGTTAATAAAGTCTGGTTCTTTGACAATCCAGAGATGTCTTCCTCCACCAAATCTTAGGCCTATGTTGTCAGATGAAGTCTGGGAACTTGCTTGAACTCACTGATGAAACAACAAATGGCTGTTCCCCAACTAAGGATCTTTTCAATTAGTAAATTAGTAGAGGTGGCAAAAAGATGCATCGACTTACCAACGCTGCAAAGATGAGCCAGTCGTCTGCTGTGAGTCGAGCACCTCTCTCTAGTAGGCGTGCTCTCGCCCGGAACGCGATAGCACCTGTTGCCACGGTGCCCAAGGGGATGACAGAGGCATAGAGAAGAGAGTCTTTTGACGCCGAAAGATCAAGCCCAGGAGGCGCAGGGCCAAAGTCACGCTCGAGTAGCATTTTGCCGGGGTAGTTAAGACAGATCTGGCGAATCGACAAGACCTGAATGTCGACACTTGAAGTCTGTGGGAATCTAGAGGTGTTATTCAAATTCGTAGGGATCTGTACGCTGCCAATTCCTGGATCCAGGACCAGGCGATTGGTTGATGGCGAGGTTCACTTGACATATTCTCAGGCTCGGGACAGAGACTAATATCGTAACGCGTGTGTAAGTCGACGGAGGAGCCCCTGGACTAAAATCAAAGGAGCTTGATAAGAGACGGGATGGCGTGTCTTTGAGATGAGGCTAGGAAGATGAGATTGAGGGATTTGAGTGTTGACCATGGTATCTCTTCCTCGCATAGAAAATTAGCTGGCGATCACCGAGCTTTGGGACTTTCCCGTGAAGCGTTTGCAGGATTACGGGCGGGGGATTCAATCCACTCTTGATCTGGTGGTCAATCCTTCATCAAGCTTAACCTGCCTTCATATAGCAATCTGATGCGAGACCAGCAATCGACAGCAGTTCCAAGATGTACTCCTCTCCAGGGCCGTTCTAAGTGGAGAACTCGAAAGCTGTATGCGTACGATTGTGTCAAGAACACTGTCGGAGAATTCTTCTCTCTAAATGGTGAACAAGCGCCATAGCACCTGGCAGAATGAGACTCCTCGATTCAAGAAGAACTTGACAGCTTCCAGGAGGTCTGAGCAGAGCATGATCCTTGCCGTCTGATCTTCAACTCCCCGAGCCATTCCTCAACCGGGCCCCTGAAGTTGAGACTATAAGACTGCTAGATTGGATTGGTTTTACTCGCGCGACCTCGTGCGTCACTACACGCATAAAACCCAGGCCAGTCCGTGACCTTTGAGCTAATTGAGATCTCGATAATTGGACTATTCAGCCTTGATACGCGTGGACTTTGCTGGCAACGGAGAAAAGATGGAGCTTGTAAACTGGCTTGGAAGCCGGTCTCGTCCGTGCCACATGCCATTACGTGAACCCAGATCTCGTATATCCCCAAGGCGTGGTGAGAGAATGACTGTTGACTGGATTGTTACTGTCGCTATTTGTAGGGCTTTCCATCCAGATGGCAGGCAGATCACAACGGTCAAAGACCAGAACAACGAATATCATATTGAAAAACCTGTCCTGCACCAGACGGCAAGTCAGGTGCCGAAGTTATCGATGGCCGCCAGAAGTCAAGACCAGAGACCCACACTGCGCCTTTGATGCGCCAAGGGGCTGATCAGTTAAGTCGCATTAGTGCTGAAGATTTCAATGTGGCTCTGCGATTTATATTCCACCCTTGGCACAATATCAAGGCCGTTATTGAATTCTTTGTTCATTGTGGTCAATGTTGGATTTTGCGGCTCCAGGCGAGCGTGATTTTTAAGCATCATATTTGCATGTGAAGAAAATTCTGCGTACCTCTGGGTGACTGGTGTAGTGGTTATCACATTCCCTTTACATTAGCGTGTGTCCGGGAAAGGCCACAGGTTCGATCCCTGTGTTACTCATGTTTTTGCCTTTTTGGCCCTCAAAAGGGAGGGGAAGGGGTGTCGATGCTCATGTACAGAGGTGGGGATGATGGACGAGTCGGATGGACTCTTTTGCACAAGAGTGTTCATCAAGCGTCCATTTTTGCTTGGATGGTCTGGAAGACTTGTAAAAGTCTATAGCTGTGCCATTGACAGCTGCCATGGATCGACAAAGGCGTTGATTATTGCGAAGCTACCTCGGACTTTTCGGCGTAATGAACAGTGTTTCGGGGCAGCAAACAGTCTGTCGGCGATAATGATGCACCGGCTACGCGCTGGGCATGCAAGCTATGGCACAAGTTCACGGAGAGATGCAGTGACTGCGGGGTCGCTCGATATCTGATGGTCGTCATTGATAAACGTCCGGTTCCCCTCCATCTCACCTCAAGCCACCATCCAGACCTGATTCACCAACAATCACACAATGACTCGAGTTCTTCTTACCGGTATGTCTAATCGTCATGTTCGCTTTTTCTACTGATTCTTTTAGGCGGCAGCGGCTTCATTGCTGCCCACACGCTTGAGCTTCTTCTCAAGAATGGACACTCGGTGGTGACCACTGTTCGCTCCAAGTCAAAAGCCGACAAGATCAAGGAGGCGCATCCTGACCTGGGCGAGGATCGGCTGTCGACGGTGATTGTCGAGGACATTGCCAAGGAAGATGCATTTGACAAGGCCATCATCTCGGATCCTCCGTTCGAGGTTGTCCTGCATACGGCATCCCCCTTCCACTTCAACGTGACCGACGTCAAGAAGGATCTCCTCGACCCAGCTGTCATTGGAACGACAGGAATCCTCAAGGCGGCCAAGAAGGTACCGTCTATCAAGCACATTGTCATCACTTCATCGTTTGCTTCCATCCTGGATCCCCCGAAGCTCGAGACCGACTACAAGTGGTCGGAGAAGGACTGGAATCCTATTACGGAGCAAGAGGCATTGGTGGATCCCCAGTCGGGATACAGAGGTAAGCAGCCGTCGATTGTCGAAAGCATCTAACAACCCTAGCGAGCAAGACCTTTGCTGAAAAGGCTGCGTGGGAGTTTGTGGAAAAGGAGAAGCCCGGCTTCACCATCTCCACCATCAACCCTCCGCTCGTCTTTGGGCCCATCACGCACTATCTCAACTCGCTGGACTCGCTCAACACGTCCAACCTGCGCATTCTGAGCTTCATCCGGGGCGAGTTCAAGGAGCAGATTCCCGACACGCGAGTCTACCTGTGGGTCGACGTGCGCGACGTTGCCAAAGCCCACGTGGCTGCGTTTGAGAAGCCGGACACGGCCAGCAAGCGCTTCTTTGTCACGGCGGGCAAGTTCAGCAACAAGGAGATTGGCGAGGTGATTCGCAAGAACTTTCCCGAGTACGCAGACAAGCTTCCTCCTCCTGGCGCGGATGTTGGTGGAGATTATCCGGCCAAGGAGATCCAGCTGTACGACAACAGCCGATCCAAGGAGGTTCTGGGTATCGAGTACCTGACTCTGGAGCAGTCGATTACCGATCTCATCAAGACTCTGAAGGCTGCTGGTGCTTAGGATGGGACATAGATAGCCTCGGGTGATATAGATAGGAAAGCTTTACCATTTATACGTATTCCGCTGCAGGCGTGGTGTGTTACGCATTCACATAAGTGATGACCTCCCTCACGGTCTGTGCTAATGTCTTTAACTTCGCTACCGCTTCTTTTATCTACGAGATAGCTGAACTAGCAGTAGGTTGACAGAGCTTCCAAATTGATCAAATCCAGGTAGACCAGTAGCAGGCTTCGGGTCCCTGGTCATAGATTGGGATGACGACAGGAACTGGATAAGGAGGCAGAGACTCGACCCAAGATCCATAAGCGTCCTGCAAGAACACATCGTCATGTATCCATTGCTCGGGCTGATATCCTGGCATGACATACCGACCCTCCTCGACCGAGCCACCAGGTCTTTCGTGCGTGCTGGCAAACTGGCTTGAGTTGCAGTCGGAGATTTGCTCGTAGATGGCTTCGTAGGACCCAGTCGTGGGAAAGAACGTGGCTCCTGGAACGAATTCAGAGAGGTTGGTCAGGTTAGCTGACTGAGCTGCTTCTAGCCTCTCACGCTTCTGTCGTAGACGCAGCTTCTGTCGTGGACGTTGTCTCTTCTTTCGAGCCTTTAAACTAGCACTGGCCAAGGGAGCGTTGCAATTCTCGGAAAGGTCTTGGGCAATAAAGCTCACAGACTGAAGAGCTCTCGCAACTTCTGGGCTTGGCGAGGACCGGGCGGGCATGATGATGGATTGAGACTGGGGACCACTCGACTCAGAATCAAGACGGTCAGTATCAATACTGCCAGACCGACTTCGTGGCGGCGTTGGTCCCATTTGGACGTCTGCGCTTAACTGTGAGGAGAATGTGTTTGTACAATCTCCACCGGCATGACCACTGTCTCTCTCCCAAGCAGACTCGTCTGACAAGTTGCCAAGATCTCCGTCAAACAGGCAGGTATCCTCGTCAGAAGGGTAGCCGGGTGTGAACTTCTGCAGGCCTGAAAACAAGTCATCGTTATTTCGTGACACGTTGACCGGCAGGTACTGGTATTTCCGTCCAAGAATCAACGCTCGAGACTTGCTCAGGGGGAGAAGCTCGGCGTGGAGGTAGCGAAGGATGCGAAAGTGTGCTTGCTCGTCAGTATACTTCGCCATGTCAGCCTCAAATTTTCGATTCAGGGAGTAGGAAGAAGGGCGCAAGAGTCCGAGTTGAAGTCGGACCAGAACTCTCTTATCTGCTTCCAGGTTTCCTGTCCTCGGTCTCATTGCAACAAAGTAGCGCCGGGTCAACTCTCGCGCAAACGGCGAGTCACTCCTGAACAGCTCCTGAAAGGTTGGATTGTCCCATACGTAGGGAAGAAGACAAAGCATATAGCTGCAGGTGATGCTTCTCAAAGGGTACCTTTCTCGCGCGCTCAGGGCCAGGGTGACGTCTTTGGAGAGCGCAAATCCTGTAAACGCCATGATGTCTTGAATGTGCTCGCGGTAGATGGGATAGCCACGCAGGTCTTGACAGAGCTTGTAGCGTGTCAGGGTCGACAGCTCATCCATTAGCCACTTTTCTGCAAAGATGAAGAGCTTGATGTGGCCGATGAGAGGCTTATCGATGCGGCTGTTTCTAGAGTAACCGTGAAGCGACGGCTCATAGGCGTGATGAGAGCCTTTGCTGCAGAGATACTCGAATGACTGCCGCAGTCTATGCTGGGGAAAGTTTTGCTGGGAATTCCCAAGAGCATTGGGCTCGCGAAAGGTGTAGACGGGCAGCTCCTTGGCTGGCAATGGGACGCGTGGTCGTCGTCGAGCAGGACACAGTGACTCGTACTGCTGGTCTTCAACGAACTGCTGGAAGCAGGAAAAGATCTCGGGCTCAATGTCTGGGATGTAGATTTTTGTCTTTTTGATGCCAGTACTGGTCGTGAGGAGTTCATAGGCCATGTGGGGAGCATGCTGGATAATGTGTTTGCGTTGAATTCTGAACCCAACTTGGTCAGGACCGATGTAAAAGGCTACAATGTCGGGTCTAAAGGTCAGCATGGCTTTTCAACTGTGATGACTTACTCGAAATCCATGACGAGATTGGGGTTCGTGTCTGCCTTGGCCATTGTAAGATCTTGCTGATGTCGAAGAAAGGTTTTGAATGAGAAAAGAGTCCTCGAGTGCGAGAAAGGATTTCGAGCAGGATTTAAATATGCCCTGAGAGCATAACTCACCACTGCTGATTAGAGTTTATCCGCATATCTCATCCAACGGTTGACTGCGCGTCACTAACCACCTCTGAATGTCCAAACTCAATCAGTGCGCTGGAACCTGGCCAAAATTTCAAAATTCTCTATGCTGGAGGCCTGATCCTACCTCTCCAATCTATACAACGCCTGTTTCAATGTCTATTCACTTCTTCTGGGTATCTTCTTCAGTGCCCCATCTCGTAGACTCGTCGCCCTTTTCCCACGACTTTTCCTGGTAGCCCAGCTCCTCCTTGACGCGACGAACGGTACTCTCGTCGCCTGTATTCTTGCCGATATTGTCCGAGATCTTGACTGCAGGTCTGCCACAGGCGGAGCTGAGTTTGATGACGATGTTGAGGGGAACCGACTTTTTGCCCGTCGACTTTTGGACAAAGTCGTTGGTGAAAAAGGTTCCCACACCAAACGTTGCCTGGAAGCCAGCATCGTCTGCGATCCTCTTGTACTCCAAGCACAGCTCAATATTGAGCGAGTCCGAAAAGACAATCGTCTTTTTGTCGGTGATGCCCTGCTCGTCGTAGAACTTGCGCATAATCTTGACAAACTCGGCTGGGTCGCCCGAGTCTTGTCGCACTCCCTGAAAGACCTGGGCGAACGTCTTTTGCGAGCTCGTCTTGGCCGGCTGCGAGTGCGTGTTGCCCACGCCTGCAGGCAGCAGCTCGGGAATCGGCTTGCCAAAGGAGCGGAGAAAGGCTGGCGTGCCAAAGGTATCGGTCAGCGCAATACCCAAAACTCCCTCTCCAAAGCATCCCACCCAGTAGCTCAGTGCCGCCTCAGTCGCTCCCTCGTAGTCGTTTGTGATGGCGGCCACGCCCATGAACCACTCGTGCGCGACAGTTCCAATAGGGGGGATGTTGAAGCGCATGGCTAGGTGAACGTTGCTGGTTCCCGAAATCTTGCCAGGAAGCCCATCCGCCTCGCCTTGCTTCTTGGCCTTGACGAGCCCGCGGAAGACCAAAGCTTGCGTGTGGTAATCACGACGTCTTCTGGTGCCAAACTCGGACACGACACAGCCAGCCTTGAGCAGTTGCATTCCCTTTTCATACGCCTGCTCCTCCTGACCCTCGTAATCCCAATCCGTGTCCATGAAGCGAAAGTATGTCTCGCTGGTCAGGGCGAGCAGGGGAATCTCGTACAATATCGTGTCGACCCACAATCCCTTGACCTCAAGGCCAAACACGCCAATATCATCGTCGCTGCCGGTGTCGTTCTCGGGCGTAAAGGTGGTAATGACCTGCTCGCGAGGTCGCAATCGCAAGTCTTTAAGGTAATCGAGGTAGGCTTTGTGGAGGTATGGGCACGACTCTTGCAGGAAGCGGTACTCATCGTTTGACAGGGCAATGTTTCCGAGTTCTACCCATGTTAGCACCACGCAAGGCTCTCTAGGCAGTACGTACTGTTGATTTGAGCCTCGAGCCAGAGGAATGCAGCGCGCGAGAGCTTCTTATCTGGCGTGCGGTTCTTGAAGGAAAAGGTCACAGGCACGTCGGGGAAGTACTTGAGGACTGCCGACTGCATGGTGAGCTTGTAGAGATCGGTATCCAGGAAGGAGATGACTCCCTCTGGGAAGGGCGAGGAACCGTGAAAGTCCATCGTGACGGCGGCTGATGTGTCGATGAGGAGAGTCGGATTGACGTGAAGATTTGGATACGGTGCTCGGATTGCCGGGAGCTGCTGCTCTGATGCAAGGAGCTTTGACGGCGCTGGGACACGACTTGGGGGTTGAAGGATGGATGGCGCAGTCGGGGGATAGGTCCTAAACAATGAACCTGAAGCTTTGCGGCTGGACAGTGACAATCCTATCGGAATCTCGAGCGGTTGTCTTGTCGTTAACAGTCGCAACGTAAGGAGGGGGAGGGGTAGACTGCAGAAGTGAAGTTGTCGATAGCGGATTGCGGATTGCGCGGCGTCATGGCCTGGCCCCACTACAGTACAGTACGCAGTACGTATGCCCCACCAGCACGACTCGACGCCTTGGTTGCTGGACAAATTGATGAGATGGTTCTTGATGATTGCAACATGTCAAGTAAACTAACTGTTGTATTTTTGATCAACAGAGTGGCAGGCATGAAAGAAGAGAAATGATATCACGTGGCGTGTATACTTGCCGGGCTATGGTTCTTGACACGACAGCGAGCTCACCGGTGCCTGAATAGGAAGGTCGATTTATACTTTGGAGATGGATATTTGCATCGGATGGAATGCCGGTTGTGACCAGTCTGGGAGGTTGGGTTCTGTCACAGCCAGGCAGCAGTCAACAGGCTCACAATCAGATATGGCCGTGGAGCAAGTGATCTTGGAGTTCAATCAGCCTATCAGCCTATCATTCTATCAGTCTATCAGTCTAGCATCCAGGGTTGATTGAAGTGGTACGAGGGTGAGCGACGTTGACTGGCCTTGACCTCTCCTGTGACTGAGTAGCAGGACATGGCCCTTTGGACAATCCATGTTCCACTCTTTGCTTCTCCTACCACTCATTGTTCGTCTCCATAAACTTTGCCCACTCAGCGCATGATCTCAACCGCACGAGGTCCTCCACTAGAAAGAAGCCTGCTGAATCGGGTGTTCTGCAGCATGTATGAGAAGATGCATATCACGTAGTCCATGACCAGGTCGCGCAAACGATTCGTCGGATGTCCTGGCTCGTTATCTTGGGCATTCTCGTTTGAGCACGCAAAGAGGATAAGTCGATGATGTCGTCCGAGCGCGAGTTGAAGAGCACCAGACCAGAAGGTTCGCGTGGAGTCTCTTCAAAGCTGCATCGGCGAGGCCAAGAACATTGCACTTGTTGACCAGAACATAGAGTGCAGCATAGGGATTCGAAGCCTTTGGGAGGGAACGAGTAGGCTTCTGACTGCCAAGAAGTCTGATGGGTAATCGAGAGGAAACTCTTTTGCTGGAACTGTTGACGGACTCGGTTCACGCTCATAGAACTTGAGCTGGGAGAACTTCCGAGACTTGAGGCCGCGGGCTTGTTGTGCCGAATGAAAACTCACATCCTGTGAGCTCGAGGTTGACGAAGCGGAGGGCGAGAAGCTCTTGAAGAATTCCTTCTGAGAAGACGAATAGTGGTATTGGTTGCTTCGCTCAACATTTTCACTGCCAGAGAAAGAAAAGGGTAGAGGTCTGATCTTTAGAGGCTTGATCCTTTCCCCTGAGCAAAGTGTCGACACCATCAGAGGCGGCTTGATCAGAGGGCTCAGATCGTCTCGGCGTCGAGGAGTGTAGTCTCCCTCAAAGGCAAACTCGCTCAGCCTGGGAAAGACCTGCTTGTCGACGTCTGGTAGCTTGGCAAACCCATCTCGTGGTTCCTGATAAGGGTCTTCTATCAGTTGCTTGTGAGGTGAGATGTCCTTGAGTAGACTGGAGTGCACAGTAAGTTTCTCTTCATCGGGACCAGGGAGAAAAGTAAAAGTGTCCATCTGGATCACGCTGCGGCAGTTAGATGTCAAGCAGTGAGACTGGTATAGCTTATGCCAGTTGCTCGTCCTGATCCAGGGCTCTGCAAACAAGACAGACGTCGATTGACTATTTGTCTCGACAGCCGTTGTCTCAACAGTCCATCTTCTGTAGGCCACATAATGCTCAGCAGGAGCGTGAAGAACTGGCAGACTGACCAAGTTCCAAGAGCTCATCCGCGCAATCGACTGAAGAGAACTATCTCAACGCGATGTGACATATGAAAACCACCTACCTTGATCTTTGGTATCGATACTTAGCCCTATACACTCATCTCGAGCTCTGTCGAGAGAGCATATGAAGGCCAGCTCTTCCGTCTCGGCTCTCGGTTCTCAATCGTCAGCTCCTTGTGCCGCTGAAACAGAGCACCCTTCCATGCTCCTAGACCGGAGAAGCTTGTGCAGTCTCTGATGCAGTGATTGTCGTTGGAAGACGATACTGTCGTCGGAAGCGATGTCCAGCTCAGGTCGGCACCGAGTCTCGGAGCCGCATCAGCCCACCAATCAGGAGCTGTATACTCTCCCCCTGTCGCCTCGCAGTCGGTGAGGTCATGAGCATTACATTATCAACATCTGCCGCTGGTATCTCGAGCTCTTGTCGTTGTGTTTGATCTCCGAATCTTCTTTCTCTCTTTCTCTCTTCCTCTCTGTCTACAATCACCATCACCGGCGAGGCATAGAGACACCCGACATGCGCGGCTTAACATCTCCTCTCCGAGCAGTATCGCGATCCAAGCTTCAAAGCTCTTCCGTCTCTCTATTCTACCGAGGACAAGTATTCAACATGTCGACGCATACCGTGCCCAAGGTACGAGCTCTCGAGCCGACGTAGACCAAAGCTAATCTCACAGCTCAATGACCCGTCCTTGCTCAAGACGAATGTCTGCTATGTCAATGGCGAGTGGGTTGCGGCCAAGTCGGGAAAGACGTTTGAGGTTCATGGTGAGTCCTCTCATTATCCCAATGCGCTGCCCTGCTAATTCCAGATCCCTCGTCTGGCAAACTAATTGGTACCTCGCCCGAGTTCACCAAGGCCGATACCGAGATTGCCATTGCCGCGGCAGCAGAGGCTCTCAAGACGTACCGCAAGACGACGGGACGCGAGCGATCAAAGCTCCTGCGCAAGTGGTACGACTTGGTGGTGGCCAATGCCGACGATATTGCGACTCTGATCACCTGGGAGAATGGCAAGCCCCTGGCCGATGCCAAGGGAGAGGTGACTTATGCCGCCAACTTCTTCGAGTGGTTCAGCGAGGAGGCACCGCGAGAGTATGGAGACTACATTCCCGCCTCGATCCCGGGAAACCGCATCATCTCAATCAAGGAGCCCGTGGGTGTGTGCGGTCTGATCACGCCGTGGAACTTTCCGCTGCTATGATCACCCGCAAGATTGGCCCAGCTGTAAGTTGATCCTGGTTGAGAGTACGGTACGTCTAACAAAATAGCTCGCTGCTGGTTGTACGGTCGTTGCCAAGGCTCCAGGAGAGACCCCCTTCACATCTCTTGCTCTGGCCGAGCTTGCCCACCGAGCAGGAATCCCCAAGGGCGTTGTCAACTTTGTCAGCAGTCTGGAAAACACTCCTGAAGTCGGCGAGACTCTGACGACGTCTGAGGTGGTCAAGAAGGTTTCATTCACCGGCTCGACCAATGTTGGTAAGCTGCTAATGAAGCAATCCGCTTCGACGCTGAAGAAGCTCTCGTTTGAGCTCGGAGGCAACGCTCCCTTCATCGTTTTCGACGACGCAGATCTCGATGCGGCAGTGACAGGCGCTATTGCGTCCAAGTTCCGCTCGTCGGGCCAGACGTGTGTTTGCGCGAACCGCCTCTACGTGCAGGAGGGAATCTACGACAAGTTTGCCGAGGCTTTCGCCGCCAAGGTCAGGGAGTTTACAGTCGGTCCTGGCTTTACCGAGGGCATTACCCACGGTCCCCTCATTCACAGTCGCGCGGTGGACAAGGTTGACCAGCACATTCGCGATGCCGAGTCCAAGGGTGCAAGGTTCTCGTCGGCGGTCAGAAGCTGCCCGAGCACGGCGAGAACTTTTACCAGCCAACCGTCATCAGAGACATGACTGCGGACATGCAGCTGCACGCCGAGGAGACGTTTGGTCCGGTGGCGGGACTGTTCAAGTTTAGCACCGAGCAGGAAGTCGTGGATCTCGCCAACAAGACTGAAGTTGGCCTGGCGGGATACTTTTTCAGCAGAGACATTCAGCGCGTGTGGAGAGTTGCGGAAGCCTTGGAAGTGGGCATGATTGGCGTGAATACTGGGTGAGTTGACCGGGAGACTGTGAGTGCTTTGCTAACAAACAGATTAATCTCTGATCCCGCATCGCCGTTTGGAGGAGTCAAGGAGTCGGGCTTTGGTCGCGAGGGAAGCAAGTATGGTATTTCCGACTACCAGGTCATCAAGACTGTTACTCTCGGTGGCATGGCCCACCCGCTACAGTCGTAGGATGAGGGCTGTTTGAAATGACATGAAGTATGACTTTCTTTATATACATATAAGCAAGGCAAGGCTGTAGCCTGCCACTCTATCTATTATACATGGAGCAGAGTCCTGAGTTTTACATCTATATGATGTTTCAATCGTACACACCGTGAACATGATAACGCCTGCTGTTGGTACAATGTTGGTTTCTCTACTTCTTCTCGCCCCATCTTCGGAGCGGGCGAGAGGGAGCCTTGGGCTTTTCCTCCTTCACCTGCTTGATCTCCTCGTCTGGAATTTCCTGCTTCTTGATTTGCTCCATCCAATCGTCTCCCTTCATGAGATCCATCTGCTCAGACTCTTCCTCTTCAGAGATGAGTTGTGCAGGATCGTATTCTTCGCCTCGCTCCATGGCCGCCTGCTTGCGCAGCTCGCGCACCTCCCATTGAGCAGCGCGAATCTCCGTGTTCTTGTCTTTCTTAAATTCTTGCACTTTTCTTCTCTCTTCCTTGTTCGACACCACCTCTTCAGCTTCAGTGGAGCCCTTGGCAAGAATGGGAACCTCTTGGCCCATGTCGTCAATCTCGGTTCCAATCTTTTCGCCAGGATACGTGAGTCCGAGCTCAGCCCACTCACTGTCGGAAACCACCTCGATGATGCGAATGTTGTGCTTGCCACGACGCAGAATCAGGAGCTTGCCATTGATCAGGTACTTGCGGGTTTCTTCGGGATACCACAGCTTGACGCGGCTGAAGCTGAGCTTTCCAGGATCCATGGGACCAGCGCCAGACGGCATGGCTCCAATCCAGGCACCTTGTTGCGTTGCCAGACGATGACCCTCGCTAGCAGAGCGCGTGAGACCAGCAGCGTAGAGAATTTTTCCAATAGACTTGTTGTAGATGAGAGACTCGGGCAGCTTGGTGTTGATGTCGGGCGCATTGTTCAGAGTCAAGTGCGGGTGGGGATAGTTGGCATCGAGGATTTTCGAGGTGCGAGGACGATCGCGATACTCGTACTCGGGAAGCTCAGGCTTGGTAGGGAGGTCGGCCAGCGCAGAGGGGTTGGTGTACATGATTCGATGGCGAGATTCGGCAGCTGGGCTTCTTCGGTGCCGTGAATCATTTCCACCACCTCGCGAGCGAGGCGGTGCTGAGCAATGCGCTTTGAAGGTTGCTTCATGTGCTCCTCTACCAGCAGGTCTATCTCTGGAATGGGGATGAAGGTGAAGAGACGGAGAAGACGACCAACATCTGCATCAGCTTGGCGGACAAAGTAGCCGTACAGATCAAAGGTGCTGGTCAGGTCGCGTGAAAGCCAGACGGCATTACCTGCACTCTTACCAAACTTGGCACCCGATGCTGTCGTCAAGAGAGGGGTCGTGAAGCCGAAAGGAGTCGTGCCCGTCTGGCCCTTGTCGCCTCGCATGTTGGGGTCGGGGTGGTTTTTGGAGATGTAGTTGACGGCGTTGAGACCAGCAATAATGTTTCCAAACTGATCCGATCCGCCAATCTGGACGTGAACGCCTTTGGTCTTGTACATGTGCCACCAGTCCCACGCTTGGAGAACGGGATATGTGAATTCCGAGAAGGACATGCCATCCTCGCTGGCCATCTTGTTCTTGACCGTGTCGCGGCCGAGCATGGATCCCATTCGCATGCCAAATCCAACGACCTGCAGCATCTCCATGACCGTAAGCTTGCTCATCCACGCGTTGTTGTTTTCGAGTTCTCGGCGCCACGCCCACTCCCACTTGTAGCCGTACTTGACTCCGTGCTTCTCGACGTTGAGCCACAGCTTCTTGAGCTGGTAGTGGATGTTGGCCATGTTGGCTGCTTGCACGTGCTTCTCGGCCAGCTGTCGGTCAGAGGTTCGTCCGGTAGGATCTCCAATCTTGGACGTTGCGCCCCCGATGAGAGAGACCGAGTGGTAGCCGTGGAAGTAGAGCCAGTACAAGCACATGAGGGGGAGCAGATGGCCCACGTGGAGGGACGATGCCGTAGGGTCGATGCCTACATAGGCGCCAATTCGTTTCTTTGTGAGGATCTCATCGATTTCGTTGCGGTCACTAGCTGGTCAGCGGTTGCTTGTGATTGTTTGAGACGACGTACCCCGTCAGTTGATGAATCAAGCCTCGCTCTTCCAACGTCGACAGCATGCTCTTCCGCTTGCCCGCCTTAATCTCGAATGCCTTGTCCTGCCATGCCATCTCAGCATCGGCGACCTTGTGCATGTACTTGAGTCCGATGAATCGTTTCTGCGTTCGAATGGGCGATTTTGCAGCGCGAAAGGCACACTGTGCGCAGACATAGAGGTCTGGCCGCGCGCGACCAGACAGCAGCTGTCGAGAAGCCATCTGGCGGATGGAAAGCTGCGATGCTGCAGCAGAGAGATGATGAACGTCGTCTCTGCGAGGAGGCTGTCTCAAATTTTCGACGAGGCAGAGATGGAGAAGGCTGACCAATCGGCGCGTCGGGAACAGCTCCGGATCAGAGCTACCCCAAGTTTACTCTCACACACCACCTACCCGGGCTTTCACCTACCACTTCATCTGTCCAAGACCAATGAAATCTTGCGAGACTGGGGAAGACATTTCTCGTGGCTTGTGCGCTTCTCAGAGTCTACTTTGAGCACGATCCAGACATCTTGGCTGTACAACGGTGTGCTGAATGCTGGTTTCGGCCAATCACAACGCCAAACGTCAGCGTGGCTCCTCCCGCATTCGTCCCTCGCAGCGGATAGACGGTCAACATGTTCCTCTGCAGCAAGACACCGCTCATCACGATGCCCTGTTGTGCCTGAAGAGATAGACATGGGAGATCTGATTGATACGGCATATCTGGCATCTCAATTCCACGTTCCTCTACATGTAAGTTCCAGTCCTCTCTCTCCATCTACATCCATCTACACCTATCCCAACATCAACATCAACACCATCACATTCAACCATGGAAGTCTTTCAGGCTAAATTCATTCCTCGACAGCCCCCTCCCAATCCCGAGCAGCTCATCGATGGGATGACAATGAAAGTTCTAGTGACTTCTTATCCTCCCCTTGCCCAGGTGACCACGGTATCGGGCGAGGTGGTCACTTATACCGTCTTGCTCGAAGTCGACGAGTCGCGCAAGGACGAGCCATGGGAGGTCTCCCTCTGGTATTCGACTGGCGGTGAGTGGCTTGAGTGTCCCATGAGGCCCAAAACCCTTGGAGAACATCTCTCGGCGTCTAAGCCACTGGCTGCTCTCTACTTCACCATTGCTCTGCCTGCTCCCTCCACTTCCACCTTCACCATCAAGTTCCGCAATGGGCCTGACAAGGCGTGGAAGTGGGTGAATGAGCACCAGGGTATGGAAGATGGTACAGTCATTTCCAGCCAATTTAAGACGAGCATCGACGACGACCTAGCCAAGTACATCAAAGACTTGAGCAAAGAGGTCACCGTCAAGAAATCCCAAAGCCAAGCCCGCAACACCTCGGTGTGGTCATTGACTGCTCCTGTAGCTGCTGCTGAAGGAGAGAAGTCGACATTCAAAGACGTTGTGCTTGGCCTGCCCTGGGGTGGATTCCGCAGGTGGTTTGCTCTCGTCCGTATCTGGACCCCGTGGCTGGCACCGAGACAAGGAAGAGACAAATTCCATCTTGACAAAGATGGTGTGCTGGCATCCTTTCTCGCCCCCAATGGGAAACACATGGCCATTCTCGCACTCAGCGGTGTTGATGATGTCTCGACGGCTATCCAGTCCAGCAACGGCTACGTGAATCTCAAGGTATGCATCCCTACTGTCAGATATCTCTAACAATCAGATCCGCAATGACGGCGACAAAGACAGGCACTCCCAGGTCATTGTGGCCATTGGCGATGACTTTGAACTTGCAACCGCTGCAGTAATGTACCAGGCTCGCAACATTGTTCGAGGCGAGTCCCAAACCATTGAAGAGGAAAAAGCACAACTCCAAAAGGCCCTCGACGATGTCAACGCTCAGTGGATGGAGAATTGGTTTGATGGTTTGACATACTGTAAGTCTTCCCACATTACTGCCCTTCTAACAAGCAGGCACATGGAATGGACTTGGTCAGCGTCTCAATGAAGACAAAATCTTCAAAGCTGTTGATACGCTCTCCCAAAACAACATCAACATCACCAACCTCATCATTGATGACAACTGGCAATCCATTGACTACCGAGGTCATGGCCAGTTCCAACATGGCTGGGTGGAATTCGAGGCAGAACCAACAGCTTTCCCTAATGCTTAAAGCACACCGTCTCTCAGATCCGTCAAAAGTACAAGCACATTCAACACGTTGCCGTCTGGCATGCCATCATGGGTTACTGGGGAGGTCTGGCACCAGATGGAAAGCTAGCTAGCTCCTACAAAACCGTCGAAGTTGTCCGTGAAGATGCAGAGCGCCGAAACCTGCCCCTCGGAGGCAAGATGACTGTCGTCTCTGCAGACGATGTGGCCCGGTTTACGACGACTTCTACAGCTTCCTGTCCTCTGCCGGAATCGACTCGGTCAAGACAGACGCCCAATTCATCCTCGACACGCTCGTCTCTGCCAAGGACCGCCGAGAGCTGATTGATGCGTATCTCGATGCCTGGACAGTCTCGTCTCTACGCCATTTCAGCATCAAGGCCATCTCTTGCATGTCCCAGACTCCTCACATCCTCTTCCACTCCCAAATGCCTCGCAATCGACCTGCAATCCTTGTGAGAAACTCTGATGATTTCTTCCCCGAGATTCCCGAGAGTCACCCGTGGCACGTCTTTTGCAACGCCCACAACAGTCTCTTTACCCAGCACCTCAATCTCCTACCAGACTGGGATATGTTTCAGACCGTCCACGACTATTCTGGCTTTCACGCAGCAGCCCGATGCGTCAGTGGTGGACCAATCTACTTTACTGATGTTCCAGGGCAGCACAATCTGGATCTCATTGGCCAAATGACTGCGCAGACCCCTCGAGGCAAGACTGTCATTCTTCGACCCAGCATTGTTGGAAAGACGATTGATCAGTACAATGAGTACAACGATCCAGCCCTGCTCAAGATTGGAACCTATCACGGTAAGTCATCTCTCTCCTGTGACTCTTCTAATTTGTAGGCGCGGCCATTACTGGCACTGGCATCCTCGGCGTGTTCAACATTTCCAATCGCCCCCTGACCGAGCTCATCCCGCTGGAGCGCTTCCCAGGAGTCTTGCAAGCACAATACTACATTGTACGCGCGCATACGTCCCGCAAGATAAGCCCTCTCCAGCAGGTGGTCGACCCCTACTCTCTGACCAAGGCTACTCTCGATATTCGTGGCTATGAAATCTACAGCGCCTATCCCTTCGTGGCTTTGTTACGAGTGACATAGCCGACGCAACGTGGATTGCCAACCTGGGACTCCTAGGGAAGATGACTGGTGCAGCTGCTGTAGTCTCCAATTCCATTACCGTCGACGAGAAGCAGCGCATCGTCATTGAGACCGGCCTCAAGGCCTTGGGCACTCTGGGCGTCTATATTTCCGAGCTGCCAGGTCTATCGGTTGATGACTTTTTGATTCTGCTTTCGGGCCAAGTCATTCCTCGCTCAACGGTAGCAGTGAGCAAGGACGACGAGCACTTGTTGGAGATTGACCTGGCGCGGGCCTGGGCAGAGCTGGACATCAACCCAGGCTGGAGCAACGAGGTGCCCGTCAAGATCTTCCTGGGCAGCGCAAAGGGTTATCAATTGCGTCAGTAGCACTAGGTCGGCAGATATTCAGCCAGTCATGATATTGATATTGATGTCGATTCTCTGCTCTGCTCAGCAGCTATATAAGCACGTAGATGACCTGTAACGCCTCAAACCATTCTCAAGCAACTAAACTACAACGAGGTAATAGCCTTCATCAACACACTCAATCCTCTCTCATCCACTCCCTCCAACCCCTCGCGCAATGCCCACGCGACATCACTCTGCAGACCCAGCGGAACGTAGCAAGCGCTTCTCGCCCGCTCCAGACTCTCCTTCAGCCTACTGGTATGCTCCCACTGCTTTGCAGCAACCTCGGCGCGATCGACGACCTTGGACGGGATCCCACACATTGACGCGCAGTGCATACCAAACGAGCCCTGGGCCACGCCCTCTTCGAGCTTGTAGAGGAACGTGACGCGGCGATGCTCGTCGTCGACGTGGATCTGCATGCGCTTGGGCGTGATCTCGGGTGGCCAGCAAATTCAGTCGCCAGGGAGTGGTAGTGTGTTGCGAAGAAGCCGACGCAGCCAATGTGCGTTGCAATGTGGTGCAGCACGGCCTGGGCAACGGCGACGCCATCGTAGGAGCTGGTGCCCCGGCCGAGCTCGTCGAGAATAACCAGAGAGCGCGGCGTGGCTTCAGACAGAATCTTTTTCGTCTCAGAGAGCTCGACGAAAAAGGTACTCTGCGCGGCAAAGATGTTGTCATTGGCACCGAGTCGAGACATGATTCTGTCGACGGGCGTCAGGCGTGCAGACACGCAGGGAACGTAGCAGCCAATCTGAGCCATGATGACGGCAATGCAGGTCTGTTCATCTCGTTAGCCATGTACAGTTTTCTTGGTATTCACTTACCATTCTCAAGACGGTGGACTTTCCAGCCGCGTTGGCACCAGTCAGCAAATTGATATTCGCCGTCTCCCCACCCAGCTTGACGTCGTTGGGAATGAAGTCTGAAACATTCGGGAGCATGCACGGGTGGCGGAGCTCTTCAAACTCGACCACGCTTCTCTCATCTTCGACAAATACTGGCCTGCAGCTGGGCTCTCCCAAAGTAGCAGAAGCCTTTGCTAGACCCACCAGGCAGTCGAGCTGGGCGACAACCTTGACAGCGGCCAGCCAGGTACTATAATCCTCATCGAACCGAGCAAAGAATCGGCCAGAAAGCTCCTTTACCGTCTGTCCGTGCATCTCCTGTGCCTCTTGAAACTCTCGCACGAGCGCCTTGAGCTCGGGAAAGTAGTACCGCTTGACGTCCTTGGCTGCCGAAATGTGAGACCACTCCTTTGGAACTCCCTTGACCTTTGTTGGCACCTCGAGCTGGTAAATCTCCTTGCCAACGTCCTTGAACTGAATGGCGTTGGATCCCAATTCCTTTCTCTTCGTCTTGAGAAGGCTCTGCAGCCGCCCCTCAATCTCGTGAATTGTATCTTGACTGGCATCAAATGCCTCATCAATCCCGCGCTCAGGGATCAAAACGTTGTGCTCCTTCGCTTTCTTTCGGTCAAAGGCAGACTTCCAAAACTCTAGAGGCTGTGTGAGGTCTGGCATGGCTGACACGAGGCGATCCAGCAGACCGTCAGCACCACCAAAAGCGCCGAGAAGACTCATGGTATACTCCATCTGCTCATAACCATCGAGCGCTCGAACAAAGTCCTCCGGCTTGCAGATGCCAGCATGAATGCGAGAGATCAGGCGCTCCAGATCAGGCATCTTGGTCATCTGTGACGTAAACTGCTCCCGAACGCTTGGATCCGAGTTTAAGAAATCTACTGCGTCCAGTCGCTCATTAATCTTCTTTGCGTCGGCCAGTGGGTGGCAGACCCACTGTCGAAACATTCTCTTGCCAAAAGGAGTGATGCAGCGGTTGAGCAGAGAAAAGAGGGTGCCCTTGTTGGTCCCGTCGTGAGAATTGGCAAAGACTTCGAGGTTGATCAGGGTTTGGCCGTCCAGCACCAGTGTAGTTGCCTTCATGATGGGATCGTACCAAGTAAAGTTGCCCTGTGAAAGAAGGTCCTTTTCAAGCTTGAGCGTGCGCAGGTATTGCATCAGCGCACCAAAGGCAGAGGTAAGAGTATCCTTGCTCTTTGCATCTCGAGCGCGCCTGGCAAAACACTTTCTCCGTCAACCTCAAAGTAGCTGGCACTGTCGAGCTCGGCACGAGTGACGGTAGCCGACCAAAACTCGACGCCAGGCTTCAGATGGTTCCACAGAGTCGTGGGCCCAGTGTTGTTCTTCAAGATGCGCAGAGCCTTGGTAGAGAGGTGTGACTTTTCTAGGAGGAGCTCTTGTGGCCGCGTCTGAGCAATCAGAGTCTCAAACTTTGTCAGATCAACATCATCGACAAACTCTGACAAGAAGAACTGTCCGGTGGCGGTATCGACAAAGGCAACACCAAACACGGGCAGCTCTCCTTCGTTGTTCTCCTTGATTGCCACGCAAAAAGTAGCCATGTCGTCTTGAAGCATGCTTCCCTCGACAAGCGTTCCACCCGTCAGCACGGTGCTGAGCTCACGCCGGATGATCTTGTCCTCCTTGCTCGGCTTCTTTCCCGAGTCCTCACGCTCTCGCATCTCCTTTCCGAGGGCAGATTCAACCTGGTTGACGATGGCAATCTTGTAGCCCTTGGCAACAAACTGGTTCGCCCAGTTGTCTAGGAAGCTTCAGGGACACCAACCATTCGCATGTTGACTCTGTCGGTGAGCTTCAGGTCAAACAGCTGGTGACCAATGGTGGCGTCGTTCTCGTACAGCTCATAAAACTTGCCCTTCTTGAAAAAGACAATCGTGTCCCACCACTTTTGCTTAATCGCCCAGTACTGCTTCTCGAACGGGGTAAAGTTGTTGAAAGCATGAGGAGGAACGTATATAGTTCGCGGATCAAAATCTGGGTGTCCTGGGGGGTTGCGGTCGATATCGGTAGGCTTTGCGAGCCACGGATATCTCTGCGAAGGCTCAGTCTTGTGTGCCTTTTCTTCTTTCCCGTCGGCTTGGGAGTCTTGACAATGTTTGATGACCGCGGCTGCAGAGGCGTGATGTTGTCGGGGTCGTATATCCACTGCTGAGCCGTCGATGTTCCAGGCGGTGGGATCTCTTCGTCGTCAAGTATCTCGTCATCCACAACAGGTGGCGAGACGTTGGATCGCTTCCGCGACGTCGAGGTGGCATTGGTACGCTTGCGCTTCTTCGTCTTTACCGGGCATCGGATTCATCAGAGACGATAAAATCATCCACGTCGTCTGACCTGTTAGCTTTCATCCGATATCAAGGGACAGCGTACCGTCCATGGACTCAACAGCGTCTGCCGAGAAGGCATCCTCATCATCCTCCTCAACCACCTGTCTTCGTGCGCGGCCTCTTCTAACAGCTGCAGAGCTAGGAATGACATCGTCGTCGTCTGATTCGGCGTAATTCACGCGCTTCTTGCTCTGAACCGTCAGCACTGTCGACATGCAGGTATTCACGCACCTTTCGCGAAGGGCTGCTGAAGACACCTCCAGCACTCTGGTTGACGGCCTGTTTCTTGCTCTTCTCAGCAGGTGTTGCGGGTGATTGCAGGCCTGTTTCAGCTACCTTTGTGACAGTGTTGACCTCTTCATTGTCGGAACTGGGTGGCTCGAGAGCATCGCTGCTAGGGACAGGCGTGATGTGCTGCACGACCTTGTTCTTGGACGTGACGGATCCGTTCGATTTCGGGGCACTGGAAGTAGGCGGACTCGATGCCACGGACGACTGAGAAGCCTTTGCAAAAAATCCCAGGATCGAGGGTTGGTTCTTGGACACGGAGCTGTTCTGCTTCTTCAATGCCGGGGGCCGCGCGGGCGTCGAGGTGGGGTTGGCTCTTGCCATTGTGTATAGAAACGAGTCTAGCAAAGCATTACCTCGTTGGATCAAGGCAGAGACGGCAGGGGCGGGTTCAGTTAGTAAGAGAAGAGAAGAGGAGGAGTTGTGAAGCTGTGAAGCTGTGAAGCCGTGAAGATGTCGATATCGTGAAATATGTGGGACCAGGGTCATCAAGGAGACGCGCTCGAGTTAGCGTGCGCCGCGTTCGCGCGTATCTCGTGTTGAGTGCCGACCAACAACTTCACTTCACTTCACTTCACTTCACAACTTTACTTCATCGTTGTAGATGACCACGATTAATGCTTATGTTTTGAAGTTGTTGACACTTTGCTTCCTGACGGACTGACGACCTTACTCGACACACACGACATGAACAATTCCTTTAGCTCAGCCTCGAGGTCCTTCAGGCTGGTCTCGGAAAGATCTTGTCAAGCTCATCACCCTTGTCCTTGCCATCACTCTCGTCTGCTTGATATCCGGAAGCTCTTTGCCCAAGATGCCTTTGAGCTGCTTAATATTGTCCTGTCTCGAGATTTTCCAGACTCACCATCCCAGTCTGCCGTCCTCTCGATGTAGTTGTAACAGTCGGAATCCTTGATGTCAGATCTTTCACCAGACTTGACTCACTGGAAAATGGCGTCTGCAGAAGCCACATTTGCATCTGGAACCATGTAAATCTTGAGCCTGTTGCGTACTTCTCCATTCTCTGCGAATAGGGTCACTCACCTTGTGGGTGAAGAGGGATGAAGAGAGAGGAGACCGAAAACAGAGGTATATTTAGGCCAGGAAGGTCTAGATTGGCAAATCAGTCCAGCTAGGATATTCAAGATCCTCGATAATAAGAACCATAGAATCCAGATCCTCGATTAAGCAGCAAAATATCAAGAGTCTCAATAATCAGATATCAAAAACCGAAACCGAAACTAAGAAATGTCGATAATCAAAAACACGTAAATCAAAGAGAAAGCAAGGAACGCTCGAGGTTAAATATTTCAAGTTGCTGTGCCTTGAGCAATAATACGTCGTGATTCAATCACGGCAATCTTCTTCTGAATCGTCGCGAATTCTTATTCGAGTGAAGCGTGCTGGCTTCAGCTAATCTCTATACTCGGCTAACCGCAATAACCAGTCCAGCCATATACTCCATGGTACCTATCCTGCGGATACAGTGAATGATGCGCCCTTCCCGTCCTTTTGAAAACCGATTAATCTACATTCAGCCAGCAACCTAAACTCCGCCTAGCTCTTTCATCCATGTTCTCATCTTTCCCGGTTTCAGATATCAGGGTTGGCGCGATCCGTCTCTTCTTGGCGCGGGCTCAGACGAGCTTGCGGTAGTTGCGCCATACTCGACGAGCCGGTTTGTCCCTCTTCCTTCTCGCTCTCGCTCACGGCGCCGCCGGCCTCGCGCTTGACACCACTCACCGAGCTTGCAGTGCTTCGAGGAGTTGGGGAGGCGTCACGATAGGTAGTCCGCCAAACTTGATACGGGTGCCGAGTTGGCTGCAGTGATACTCGGCATGTTCCTCCAAGAAGCGTTGGATTGTTCATGGTACTGGCCTGCGTCGCGACAGACGAGGTAGAATTCGAACGTGTGGGCGACGCTGGCCTCAATGGTACGGTTGGCGGCGAAGGCTCAATCGTAGTCATCGAAGGCGTTCTCTGAGGCGGCGCAATGTTCGCGGTACTTTGAGATGGGGTTGACGCAAACACGGACGGTTCTTGGCGGATGGGACTTCGCCGGTGTATCGTGTTCCAGCTCGTCCTCTGCAAAGGAGAGCGTCGAGCAGAATCCATCTGAAGAGGTCATGAGCAGCGTCAGACCATCATTAGACCTAAAACGTCAGCAGAGCTCAAACTCCTGGACCGACTTACCACGTGAGATCTGTAAAGGTCGCACAGTGCAAATTGCTCACAATGCAGAGCGGCGTTTGCTGTTGCGTATCGTACAACAAGACTGAATCCTGCGTTGCCACGGCATACACGATGCGATAGGGCAGAGAAAATGTAATGGGAGGTCCAACGATGCCGCACTGTGCTCTCCGTCATTAGGTCCTGCAGATACGACGGGTTCCGGGAGAGATGGAATCGCTTCCTCGGCAGAAGATGTGTCGATCGTGATATGCTTGGTGGAGGTGCGGACTTGCGAGTTGTGTAGAGCACGGGAGAACACTTCACAACCACCGACGGCTTCTTGTGACCAGGGAGATGGGCAATGGGCGGTTTGTTGATACCACCTCGCGTATAGATGTAGACTGTATTCGTTCTGTCGGTCTCACCGTTGCTCTGCACAGACTGGTATTGGCCAGCCGGCGTAAAGAGAAGACTTCCCTCTGGGGTAAAGGTGAGACGGCGAAAGAATGAAGTCAATGTCTCGTGGCATATAGATTGGCATTCTTGACGCCAAGGCCGTGCAGGGGCTTGGGAGAGGCTTCGACCGACATTGACATGACTGCAGGAAGAGGCATTGAGGTGCTGGAGATGCAGAACGGCGGACGGAAGGTGACGAGCCAAACGATGACTGCGGCTGTGGCTAATGACGCTGGGAGGATTCATGGGGAGAGCCAGAGATGTCGGTGTGCCGGGCGCTGAGGGGACTGGCGATCCTATTGCCTCGGACAGCTGTGATCGATGGCCAATATCAGAGGGAGAGGGGCTGCTGGCACGACCTCGTCGAGCTGGGAGGTCCATCTTGGTGTGAAAAGTAGCAGTCGCCGCGTCCAGGGTGAACTGGCCGTCCTTGGTCCTCAGATGATAGATGTGCACTGATCGATCCGAAGACTGCGTCGCCACGTATTCATTCAGGGGATCCCACGCAACACCTTGGACATAGTGACCATGATCCGCAATTTGCCGAACGAGCGTACCTGAAAATCAGACTCTACTCAAAATCTCGCGGGCGAAACTCACCCGTCTGCGCATTGTAGATTCTCGCGATATTGTCCATGCTGCCAATGATGAAGTATACCGCATCAGGAGACCATGCCAAGTCGTAAATTTCTGCGCCCGACGATCGACACATGTGCTTGACCCGCCACGTCTCCTTGTCCTCTGTTCCATCAGATCCAAAGGCGGGAGTCGATAGATGGCTCTCGGCGGGAATCCAGAGCAGCACGTTGCCGTCGTCGCCGGCAGATGCCAGCACCTCGCCTGTCTGGTCAGCCTGGAACCCCTATCGATGATCATTCTCACCTTTGGGGAGCAAATCTGACAACATTCACTGCTTGACTGTGCTTGCTGAGGTCGAGAGGTACTCGACCCGTCGGTCTTCACCTTCATCTTCAATATGCCATAACTGGGAGCTGTCAGCACATCCCAGAGCTTCTCGAGCTTCCGCCTTACCCGGACATTGTTGTCTCCTCCAGCTGTAGCCAGTCTCTTGCCGTTTGGCTCGAAATGGGCCGAGTAGATGGCGCGTTGTCGTTGTGCCAGTTGACCAATAAGCGGAGTACTCTTCATGGTGACAACGGGTGGAGAGCACCGCAGGATCGCTCCCGCTGGTTGATGGGAGGAGAGTGCAGAAGAGACCGAGATTCGAGTCGAGTCCCTGTACTGATCGAGTCGTGGTGAGCCGTAGGAGAGGAGGAGACGCGTTCGGCGTTATGGTACCGTCGTTGAGATCAGCAGAGGTTCGGTCGTTTGTTTGATCAATTGCGGGTAGCGGGATGACCGAGGGGCAGCAGAGAAGCAGGCTCGGTGCAATCGTCGAGACAATTGTCGATTCGATGCCGTCTGCTGGTGGGATAGAAGGGGCGACGAGGATGGCAGAGCGGGAGAGATGAGGCTGATAGCTTGCAGGGCGAAGGGTGGTGATGAAGCTCAATCGTGAATGGCAATACCACGGTGGAGATGTCACGCTCTGTACTCTGCACTCTACTGGTCGCGTCCACTCGTCCGGCCAATCGTCGTGACCGCGTTTGCTCTGCGCACGAGAAGCTGCAGAAGACAAACAGGACGGCCACATCCAGATGAATGGAGATGGCTGTTGGTCGGTTACAAAGTCTGTTTCTTCTGTTGCTGCGTTCTTTGTCACTGATGTTCATTGTCGCTATTTCCAGCACTTTACGCCCTCGTCCTTTGACCGGGACGCGTTCCCTCAACCGGCACGTGCAGAGCGCAGCATCTGATTTGTGTGTACAGGCGACGCCGACACGAGCTGAACATCAGCAGCACAGCTGGATGTGAGCAGAAGACTTTCCAAGATTCTGCATCGAGATGCGAGATGAAGTCGTTGATCCTCTCCCCAGGTGAAGCGGGCAGGCATCACGTGTAAATCAGGCATCAACTTTGCTGCATGAGCCTCGTCGACATTGATATTGACATCGACATCGACATCGACATCGACCATCAACATCGGCAGATACAACTCGTATCATTCAGTTTCCTCATCTAGAATCCTTCATCTCATCTTATCGCGCGTTGACTCACATCTGTCAGCCGGCGTTCCAGCGTCTTTATACTGTACGCTCTCCCCAGGCACCGGCTCCCCCATCCTAACCCACGCATTGAAGTCCTGCCTCTGCTTCTGCAGGCATGCAAGCTTTCTGACTCCTCACTCCTCAGTCCTCACCTACATGACTTGCGCGGCTGTGTTATCACGAACCAGTGCACGTGCTCCGGCGTGAGTCATGCCCGAACCTGCAAGTCACGATTGGACGCCGTCGCAGCCAAAGATGAATGACTGACTGGAGATACAGCACAAGGGCCAATGCAAGTCTGCCGCAGGCATACACGGTGGCTTTACAGGCCAGACGACCACCCAAACATGCTGGGCAAGGAGCAGGCGGTGAATCTCTCGACAGCGATCCGGTTTCCCAAGCCTTTGCCGCCGATTCCGCCGTTCGGGAGGCTCGCCATGGCTTGGATCAGAGACCGTTGTCGCCTCCGCGGCGCTGACAATGGCACGCGGAGAATTGCTGGGTGAGATCACAATAACCTCATGAAACGACCTGCCTCGATTCGCCATGCTCTGGCGCTGCACTGGATCCACGACCGGGACGACAAGGTTACATTGACTCGGCGTAACCATCGGCTGGACAATGCTGTTCTCGACACTCGATCCCCGTAGTCGACACGGCCAGGCCGTTGACGATATACTCAACCTTATGATCAAGCCTCAATCTCATCACGGCCAGGCATCCCGAGTCACAATCTGAGGGCTGCTTCCATTTGTCGCCTGTAAAACAATGCATTGCAGCCTGCTGCACGACTCTGGGAGAGGAGCGAATGGCAATTGATGCAGAGCCTGCAAATAATATCGACAACATCCCGTCACAAGGCTGCAATCCTGCAGACCGAAGCGGGCTGCTCTGCAAATTTCCGCAGAGTCTGAGTCTCCAAGACTCAGGGACCACGGGCGCCGCAATTGATGCTTGACAGCTTGAGGCTTTCATCCACTTCAGCGGGGACAAGGTGTTCCATGCCGACTGGTAGCTAACTGGATCTGGTTCACCGTCGCCATTTTTTCTCGAGCTTGCGACTCTCTTATCAGAGTAAGGTTGCGCCTCCTGTCACTGGATAGCAGCACGGGTGCTACAGTGCGTACGAGCAATCCTCGCGGGGCACGATAGAGGCTGGAACGGGCGCTTTGACGCCGTGAAAGATTAGATTGCGCTACAGAGGCAACGAACGGTGAAAGAGAGCAGGGCAGCGAGCAGCGAGCAGCGAGCAACGAGCAACGAGCATTCGGTCACAGGTAACAAGCAGCCAGCAGCATCCTGATGGTCCAGACGAGGTGCGATCAAGAGATCAATTGAGCCAATCTATTGGATCACTCTATGTCCTGTTGGATCTGACGATGAAAGGCCATTCCCTCCAGACCTCCAGACAATTATTAAGCCTCATCCTATGAGAAAGCTTCGACTTGACACCGGGATGATGTCTGCAGGCTGCAAAAGATTCGATGCGCTAGATTCCTAGAACCACGGTAACAACTCGCCCCTTTCCACGCCCTGGCAAATCCGATCCGTCGGCCGAGAGAGTGAAAAGTGGTTATTTCCAAGCGCAAAGAGATGGAGATGAATGACATGCCTGTTCGGGGGCAGCGCGAGGAAAACCTCGGCGTTCAAGGAGTTCAAGGAGTTCAAGGAGTACGCAAGCTTTGCTTCTCCGCCCCTTAGAAGGACATGATAGCGGCTCATGGCGTCAATCAACCATGCATCACGTACCGAAACGCCACTCTACGTCCTGCAGCAAAAGATTATCGGTGATGGCAACGACGCTTTTCAATCTGGAGACGAGCTGCGATGATTGCGAGCATCAGCACTTTGACTCACAATCGCAGCACGACTGGATGACTCTTGATTTGCAGGGCCTGGCAAACCCTCAAGTCTCCAATCTCAGTTCCATGCCGGGTTCAATCCAGCGATAAGCTTTTGTCTCATCGAACGAACTTCTGCAAGCTGCAGATACAGTACCAGCGAGGCTTGAACTGCAAGTAACTCTCCCCAAGTTATTCCGACTTACAAATCCCATTTACAGCTCTCCAGGCACACAGGTCGAATCATCGGCAAAGCAGGGGACACGCCTGGATCCATCATTAATGGGTTATAATGGTGCAGGGCGGTTGTAAGGGCCCACGGTCCCCACCTACAGCTCTACTCTTATGATACGACGTACTGAACGCCGTCACCTTTTCAGAGACCAGAACTTATATGTCTCCGCCGTCTTCTTCTCTTCCTTGTCCTCTTTGTTCTTCTTCTCTCTCTCCCCCTCTCTCCCTTCCCCCCTCCCTCATCCACGCCGTTGACTCCTGTCATCGTCACGGTCAGTGTTGGCTCTCACTACGCTCTATCCGGAAGACAATCATATCCTCTGTCCGGCATTGCGCAATCGACAACCAAGGCCGAACCGCGAGCGCTGCTTGCTCTGCGATAACTCGACTTGCTCGTACAAGTAAACCGCCAATATGGGCGCGCCAATAAACATTACAACCCTTGTGCCGGCGGCTGTAGGAGCTGCTGTTACTGTTGCGACGTCGATCCCGGCCAATTTCGCAACTTGGTGTCGCTGACGCGCGACTTCAAGCAAGTACAGCAGGAAGCAGAGCTCTACGAAGATGAGGACGGAGTGGCAACGGAGGAATCTCAAGCCGCCTTTTCCACCAAGTGGTCCAAAGTTGCAATTGCTATAGTCTCCTGCTGGCTTTTGGCCGTCTCTATTGCGCTCGCCGTCCTGGAGACTCTGGCATGGGGCACATATCTGATTGAAAATTGGCTGGTAGTCGGATCGCTGGTAAGCACTGAATTCCATAGTCAAAAGAATCTTCTAACGTGAGCAGTACTTTGTCCTCGTCCAAACCGCCAGTCTCCTGCCTAACCAGCTCCCTACGCGATCCTATGCCATTGGATCCAATCTGCCATTTCTTCGACCGTGGTGCTGGTGGTTCTGGTCGTGCAAGATGTACTCCTCGTCTCTGATGGAGTCTCTGTTAGCAAAGCCCAGCTTGCCCTGCGTTCGACGCAGTTCCTCCTCGTCCTCCTCAACATCATTGTCAATCTCTTGATCCCGCGCCGCCCGATTGTCTATTTGAATGGCGATGCGGTGGATGCAGCTCGCTCATCTACGGCGCTGGGACGTTACTCTTTTTACTGGGCCGAGCGCATGCTTGGAGAGGCCAACTCAAAGGCAAAGCTCGAGCTCAAGGATTTTGCTGCGATTGGACTGCGCTACGCGCTCCCAGGAACTCAAGCAACAGATGGCGCAAAGCCAATCGCCAGGGCAAGCTCTGGAAGAACCTCATTCTCGAGTACAAGGCGAGTCTGGCGGTACAGTGGACTCTGACCGTCTTCACTTCCTCGGCGCCTTTTCTCCTCCATTCGCTGTTCTGCACATCCTGCGCATTCTCGAGCAGATCCATGGAACTGGTTCTATTCCCGCCGATGCGTGGCTGTGGGTTGCAGCCTTGGCTGCTGCCACGGTCTTGACATCTTGGATTGAGTCATGGAGCTTCTGGATCTCCTGGGCTCATCTCGCCATTCCCATGCGCTCTCAGCTCTCAGCTCTAGTATTTGAAAAATCGATGCGCCGCAAGGATGTCAAAGCAACTGGAAAGAAGAAGGAAGCTGCCGAGGGCGAGGATGTCGATGCAAAAAGGCCGAGGACGAGGACGACGAGGACGACGCTTCAACCAAGACTCGCCAGTCAACCGTCAACTTGATCGGAGTCGATGCTATGCGTCTCTCCAACTTTGCCTCCTTCAACAACATCTTCCCTTCCTCCTTCTTCAAGCTGGTCATTTCCCTCTTCTTCCTCTTCAGCCTCATCGGCTGGGAGGCTCTGCTGGCCGGTTTTGCAACCATGATCTTTACTCTGCCCATCAACATCTTCTTCAGCAAGCGTTACGCCGCATCCCAAGATCGTCTCATGAAGGTGCGCGACACAAAGAGGGCGTGGTCACGGAGGCACTTCAGGGTATCCGCCAGATCAAGTTCTCAGCACTGGAAAACAACTGGCAGGCCAAGATTGGACGAGTTCGAGACAGAGAATTGTCTGAGCTGCGCAGTACTTTTGTTGCGGATACTGCTCTTCTCTTTTGCTGGATTTCGAGTCCTGTCTTCTTTGCTGCTGCCTCTTTGTCCGTCTATGCTCTGGTCCACGACGGTCTCACACCTTCAGTCGCCTTTACTGCCATCGGTGTCTTCCGACAGCTCGAGATGACTCTTGCCGTTATTCCTGAGCTGACGACGGATCTCATCGACGCTTGGGTTTCCGTTGAGCGTATCGAGAAGTACCTTAACTCATCTGAGATTGAAGAGAACATCAAGGATGCTCCCAACGTCTCCTTCGAGAATGCTTCTATTGCCTGGCCTGCCGAGGCAGAGCCCGCCGAGGGTGATGAGCGCTTCGTCCTTCGCAACGTCAACCTCTCATTCCCCAAAGGAGAGCTCAGTGTCATCTCTGGCAAGACTGGTTCTGGAAGAGTTTGCTTCTCGCCTCGATTCTTGGTGAAGCCGATGTTCTCGAAGGCGCCGTCAACGTTCCCAAGGCGCCTCGCTCGAGGCCAGACACGACGATAAGGCTACCCCTGCTGACTGGATCATTCCCGCTGCTATTGGTTTCGTTGCTCAGATTCCCTGGATTGAGAATGCAAGCATTCGCGACAACATTACCTTTGGTTTGCCCTACATTGAGAGCCGCTACAACAAGGTCGTCGAGTACTGCGCTCTTCGAAAGGATTTCGACATGCTCACCGATGGAGAGCTGACTGAGATTGGTGCCAATGGTATCAACCTCAGCGGTGGTCAAAAGTGGCGTGTGACTTTTGCTCGTTCTCTCTACTCGCGTGCTGGTACTCTGGTCTTGGATGACATTTTCAGCGCTGTCGATGCTCACGTCGGTCGTCACCTCTTTGAAAAGGCTCTTACTGGCGAGCTTGGTGCTGGCCGTACGCGTATTCTGGTCACTCACCATGTTGCACTCTGCAAGTCCAAGGCTAAGTACATTGTCGAGCTTGGAGATGGAACTGTTCAACACGCCGGTCTTACTTCTGAACTGGAAGAAGATGGTCTTCTCGAACGCATCATTACTCACGAAGAAAACGAGGCGGGTGTCGCTCAAGATGAAGGCGCACGGCTGTCAACACTGACGATTCCGAGGGCGAGATGGGTGAAGTCCTCAAAAAGGTCACCTCCAAGGCTGCCGTCAAGAAGTTTGTCGAGGAGGAGGCCGTGAACAAGGTGCCGTCCGCAAAGCCGTCTACGCTGGTTATCTCAACTCTACCGGCGGCATCTGGTTCTGGCTGTTTGCCTTTGTCTTTTTCATTTTCATTCAAGCCCTCACCATTGGCCGCTCCTGGTGGCTCAAACTCTGGACTAGCAGCTATGAGGAGCAGGGTGTCAGCACCAACCGCACCACCACATACATCTACGCTCTTCAAGATCCTGCCCTCCATGGCTACACTGCTGATCTCCCTCCGGCCGAGGACAATCTGGTATTCTATCTTCGGTCTACATTGGCCTCTCCATGGCTGGTGCCTTCCTCGGACCTGCTCGCTTCTGGTACATCTTCACTGGATCTCTCAGAGCTTCCCGTGTTCTCTTTGATGATCTCTGCTTTACCGTCCTTCGAACGCCCCTTCGGTGGGTCGACACTGTTCCTGTTGGACGTATCTTGAACCGATTCACTGCCGACTTCAACGTAGTCGACGCCCGTCTGGCCTACGATATTAGTTTCGGTGCCAGTTCAGCGTTCACACTGCTCGGCGGTATTGTTACGGGGTATGTACAATCCAAATCATCTCAACCTCACTAACAAACCTAGTCTCTTTGTCTCCCCATACATCATCTTCTTCTCCGCTATTCTCCTTGCTATCTGCTTGCAGATTGCTTCCAAGTACGTCACTGCAGCTCGCGAGGTCAAGCGTCTCGAGTCTGTTGCCAAGTCACCCATCTTTGAACAATTCGGATCGGCTTTGATGGGTGTTGGCACTATTCGTAGTTTCGACAAGGCCGAGACCTACATCAAGCGCATGTACCGCAAGATTGATGACCATGGTGTTACTGTTTGGCCACTTGTGGCTCTTCAACAGATGGATGGGCTTCCGCATGAGCATGGTTGGATCCATCTTCACCAGTCTCATCGCAGTCGTCATCATCGCCATGAAGGGAATCGATGCTTCTCTAGCTGGTTTCGCCCTCGCATTCTCTCTCGAGTATACGGAGCCGTCATCTGGACCATCCGTCATTACGCCAACATTGAGCTGAACTTCAACGCTGCCGAGCGCATCATTGAGTACTCAAACCTCAAGACTGAGTCGCTCGAAGGTGCCGACCCCCCAGCTGCCTGGCCTACTGAGGGCCGTCTCGAGGTCAACGACCTGGTCTGCGGCTACGCTGACGATCTGCCCCCCGTTCTCAAGGGCCTTACCTTCTCCATTGAGCGCAACGAGCGTGTTGGCGTGGTTGGTCGTACTGGAGCCGGAAAGTCATCCCTGACTCTCGCGTTGTTCCGGTTCCTCGAGGCACGCAGTGGATCCGTCAGCATCGATGGTCCTCGACATTAGCAAGATCAAGCTGCACGAGCTCAGAAGCAGACTCCGCATTATTCCTCAGGACCCCGTTCTCTTCAGCGGTACTGTTCGCAGCAACCTGGATCCCTTGATCAGCACCCGATGTCGAGTCTTCGCGATGCTCTACAGCGTGTTCACCTAGTGTCTACTCCATCGTCCCGCGACGAGACTGTTGCTGGTACATCTACTCCCCTGGATGCTGATGCGACAAGAACATCAACATCTTCAAGTCTCTCAACTCGCCCATCTCCGAGGGAGGTCTCAACCTGTCTCAGGGCCAGCGTCAACTCCTCTGCCTCGCCCGTGCTATTGTTAGCCGTCCCAAGATCATGGTCTTGGACGAGGCTACCAGTGCCGTGGATATGAAGACGGACATGCTCATTCAGCGCAGCATCAGAGAGGAATTACTGATGCTACGCTCATCGTCATTGCCCACAGACTTTCCACATCTCCGACTTTGACAAGATCCTGGTCATGGAGGATGGTCACGCAAAGGAGTTTGGCAAGCCTAGTGATTTGATGAAGCTCGAAAATGGTGGCTTCAAGAGCATGGTTGAGGACAGTGGTGAGCGGGAGAAGCTTCTCGATTTGATTGGAGCCTAGTCGTCTTCTCTTGTATCTTTGCACGTTCTATTGTTTGTCTTGCTGTGTTTCGCCCAGGCATCATTGCAGCCTGCCTTGGCTAGTTTTCTGTTTCGGAAATTAAAAGAATATCGTATAGGCTGTAAAACAGGCTTATCTAACTATTTGGAATTCAAGATGATCCAACTTGTCCGACACGCTTGAAGTGATTGAGTGAGTAGAGCCAATCCTATCCCAGATACCTTTCAACAACGGGACCCCACAGCGTGATGCCATCCCTGGACAAGTTGACACCTGTGCAGTCAGAGCTGCAAAGCCATATCTAACAGACCAGCTGAACCAAGCGATTGTCCACACCCTGCCCACGTTGCGCGTCCAGGCCGACTCCTGAATACCCGCGCTTCGACCAAGGGCAATCACGACATCCTCAAAGGTAATTCCAACAGCCTGGCTCAAGAACATGAGATTCTGCGGCTGCAGCATGCCCGGCGTCGCCGCATTGAGTCCGCCGAGGTAGTGCAGAAACGACGAAATGGCAAACGCCATGTAGAGCTGGTGTACCGACTGCGCAGACCACCCTTGCGGAAGCCCAGCTGGCGACACAACCACACCGATGGCGCCTGCGTCGTGCGCCGCAGCATCTGGTGATAGACCTTGCCCCTAGACGTTGCGCACCGTGTAGGCGTGCGGCCACCAGGCGTCCATGAGCGGCGGCCAGGCTGCGGGCGATGTGATGTGTAGGCTCACGGCCATGACGGCGAAGAGGGCGTAGCCGGCTTTGAGAAAGATGACGGCTTGGAAGATGATTCCCAGGTGTAGAAGGACCTGCAGATGGACTGGCAGAAGAGTGCTGCACTGGCTGAGGGGACAGAGACGAGCTGCGGAGAGTGTAGCACATGTAGCTGCGCATCAAGTCAAAGATATTGAAGAGGTAAAAGACTCTCCAAAGCTGGCTGCAATGAACGGCCTAACAGAGTCAGTCTTTTGCGACAGTAATAAGAATCAACTCACAGTCGAGGATATCCCTCGGGCCACGCCGCGGGGCACGTTTTTGACCTGCCAGTTCCACCCGACACCAAGGACGAAAAAAGCAGGCTTGTTGCCCAGGTGAGCTCCAAAGACCCAGCTCAAGCCGACCGCTTGGCCTCTTCGACTTCTGTTGGCGATTTGCCGTTCAGCATCTTTCCTCCCTGCTTTGCCGTGTCCTCGTCGGCGCGGCGCCAGAACCTCTTCTCCGCACTGCCAGGCAGCACCGCGCCGATCCAGTTTGCGTATGTGCACGCTATGTTGAGCAAAGATCGAATACGTATCCATCACCGTCTCAGCATGGTACCTGGGGACCAGAGAGACGTACCATGCGAGCACGGCACAAAAGGCAGGCGGTAGCGGTGAGGGCACGAGAAAGGTCAAGATGAGCAACACGGGGGTGCCAAGCTGGAGCCATGGCGGCGCGGGCTCGCGCTCGCTGGGCCGGACGGAAGACGGAGGGGAATGAAGGCAGAAAGCTTGATTCAGACATTTGGGCTGGGTAGGAATTTGTCTTGCTCTGACGGCTGTTTGGGAGAAGACGCGACTTAATCTCAGCTGTAGCAAGCGTACGACGTCGTATTTGGTCCGATCAGCCTCGTCAGCCTTGCCAAGTGGCAGGATCACGCTAGCAGCGTTGAAGGAGGACGAGGAGATCAAGTTATTGGCGTAAAACATTCGAGGTCGACAGAACAAGTTCAGATGTATCAAGATACTAGTATCATCCACTGCTCGTGCTAAGTCGGATCTAATGCTATGCAATATCCTGGAACAAACGCCATCGCTGCCGCGAACCTCAATCCCAAGTAACGCCCAGACATGGTATTATAGAACATGGATACATCCAATTCCCAAACTCCACCGACCCATCACTTCCTTCCTCGAGCCAAAAGCCTCTGCTTCAATTCATCAACAGCAGAGCTCCATGCGGCTCTGCGATCCTCCCCTTCAGCTTCTACTGTTCTAACAGTAATGAACTCTGCCATCTTTGGCTCGTTGAACTTCTCTCCATATATCACTGATACTCGAGGCTTTGCACTTATCTCGAGCCCATCAGGCCCACAGCTTGTTGCGAGAGCAAAGTGATCTCTACCTTGGTCTCAAGTGAGCTGAGAAGCATCGTCGAAGTGATAAGGACAGAGTGTGCGATACCTGCGAGACATTTGTCGGGCATGCAATGGTGAGCAGACGTATATTCTCCAAACCTCAGTCACCCGAGACCACGAGATACGCACAGCATCAAGAAGACCTTTGATTCGCGCTTTGCCCGGCTCCAGACCACGAACATGATCTTGGATGCTCTGAAGGAAGAACTTCTTCTCCGTGTGAGAGGGAGCGGGTTGACTTGGCGGTCCGAGGCAATATATCCGAGATGAATCTTGTGTCGACAGATTGGGCAGACGAGTCAAAAGCGGCTGCGTCAAAGACGAGCTCGATCTCGCGACGGAAAGTCATCGAAGTTGTTGTTCCGGAGACGCTCGTGATAGTCCAACCATGCTGCTTCTCAAGCTGATCACGCGGTCTATATCGTTAGCCTTCATCTTTGCAGAAACCAACCAACTTACTCTTCAAGGAGCTAACCTCCTTGGCGCTCCAGCCGCGGCAGTCCTCTCGAATATCTTCTGCTCCCGGATCTCGGCTTGATAGGTCTGCTTTGTCTCGAGTCCAGTTTCAATGCCCTCTTCAGACTCCTGCAGTGAGCCTGTAGCTCTGCAATCAAACGCTTCTTCTCTTCAAACCTGAGCATCTAGCGACACTATATCATCGCGAGCCTTGCTCAAGGCCTCTGGATCGCAATCAGCAAGCTCTGCAGCTGCAGCTTTCAAATCTGCCTCTTGCTCAACAAGCTCATAATACCGCTCGACGAGCTGCGGATAGACCATGTCGAGAAGTTCCTCGTGTTGTCGAAGCACCTTGTCATCCGCTTCCAGACCATCATGCGTCTTATCAGACCGTCGTTGATTAGGTTCTCGAGGAGTTTCATGCGCCATTCATACCACATTGCCTTGCTCAGGAGCCGTGCATGTGTCTTGACGTTCTTGAATTGGTTGTCCATCAACACCTTGACATCAGGAGAAGCGACATGTATTCGCGGAACAGAGGAGGTTTCTCGACCAGGGTCTCCTCCTCAATCTCCTTGACAATTCGTCGACCCTCTGAATGTACTTCTTTAGCTCACGGCAAGACTATAGTTGTTAGCTGTGTTCTTCAGAATAAGGGAATTACTTACATGTTGGTACAGTTCCAACTTCGGCACAGTGCATGCTCCTGCGACAACAAGCTTTTCAAAGGACGCCTCATCGTCATCCTGTCCTGATTGAGCCGGTTCAGTACCAGGGGCTACAGTATGCCGCCGCTTGGTCGTCGTCAGTTCCATGAACCTGATGCTCGTCATGTTGAGGAAAGTCTTGGAGATGAATGCGGTCCCCTGGCAGTTCGGGTTCAAGGACCTCCAGATCATCAACGGAGGGTTCTCAACAAATGGAAGCGCAGCAGGTGACATAGATTCAGCAGTAACGTCCACGAATCTTTGCTGGCTCCTGGTGTTGTAGCGGCTTCTTTGTAGGCGAACTTTGAAAGCTGGGGGTTGAGTTTGCTTGAGTTTCGGCCAGCACTTGCGCGCCGATCGCGTCAGTCGTCCCGTAGTTTCGTCTGCAGATGGGGGTGCCTTCAGATGAATCTTCTTGACCGGACTCTCTTGGAGACCTTTGAGGCGCTTGACTCCATCCTTGGGCTCGTCATCGTCATCTTCATCCAGCTCAATGGGTCCGCTTGCCAAGTACGCCCTTGGCAGCTCCAGCATGCAAACTCTTGCGGCCGTTCAATGGCTTTCTCGGTGTCAGAGCATCAATCATTCCTCGGAGATTCAATGTGATATCTGTCACTTCTCGAGGCTGATCAACCTCACGTTCGAGAATCTTGCCGCCCATCTTCCTGCATCTTTTGCTCCTCGCGCTCTTCATCAACCTCCTTCTCCAGCTGCTTTGGATCCTCGAATCGCACAGGCGTTGAGGGGTTGCTTAGATTGAGCGATGTAGAGCTATCACCGATGGATATCCTCCGATCCAGCAGGGCGTCACACGTGGAGATCCCAGGCCTGTTCGATCTAGTCCGGCACCAACTGAGCGGCGGCTTTTGGTGAGAGAACAATGCTGGGTGTAGCCAGTCCAGTAAGATTGTTTCGTTGAAAGAGCTGTTAGGAGTAAGGGTGGGAAGAGCCGCAGCAAGAGGGCTATCAAGAGACTTGATCTCCTGCTTGAAAAGCTTCTTTGCCGATGATGTAGGGATATCTTTGACAGGAGACACTCTGGTGGGTGATGGTGTCTTGGGCCGGCTGGCTTCGGTCTCAATCTGCTTGGGAGGTGTTTGAGGTCTTGCCATAGAACGTCCGCGTTCTGCCAGCTGACCTTGGAGTCATTGCTTCTGATGCCCCGCCGCTTCTTCGCCGGTTTCGTCCACGAGATGCTGCAACACTTGGGCTGTCAGTTTCGGGCACTGGTGACGCCTGAACTGCTGATTTGAGGGGCGAGGAACGGATAGGAGCTTGTTTGACTGGGGACTTGATTGGCCGATGGGCGGAAGGGAGAACTGGCAATATCCACTCCATCAGTCTCGAGCTCCATGAGCTCCTTTGCATGGCTACGCGCTCCTGTACCCGGGTGCTTTGGTAAAATTCCCCCAAGTGCAGCAGTCATGTCCATGCCAATGGTGATGTCGTTCTGCGTCTCCTCCTGCGGCTGCGTAATGATACCACCAATAGCAGTGGTCATGTCCATGAGATCCTCTTCCTCGGCCACGGGCATCATGCTTGATCTTCGCCTTACGGCGGCGGCGGCGGCAGCACTCTGTCTGCGGGTTTGTCGATTCGTCCTGTGGGGAAGAACTCCACCAATTGCCGTGGTAAATTCCATCGACATGTCTTCATCTTCCTCCACGGCCTTGCGGTATCATCATCAACAGGGCTGAATGCGACCGAGAGCAGTGGTGAATTCCATTGTTTCATCGCCCGCTACAGATGACGCTGCTGACGACCGTCTGCGCGTACTCTGTCGTCTCGTCACGGGCTTGGACTTCTTGTTTTGGATTGGGTAGACTGGTCCAGAATGCTACCAATCGGTCTGGTCATCTCCATTGTTTGGTCATCATCTTGTTGGTTCAGGCTGTCGAATAATGCCGCCTACCGTTCGGGTCATCTCCATCATTGCGTTGTCGAGAGATGGGTATTCAATGATGCCTCCTACCGCTCTGGTCATCTCCATCGTTGAGTCGTCGAGGGATGGGTACTCGATGATGCCTCCTATTGCTTGAGTCATATCCATGGTCATATCCATGGTCATGTCTCCAGTGAAGGACTGTGCTGCTGGAAGAATACCACCAACAGCTCGAGTCATTTCCATTGTCTGGTCATCTCCAGTAGCGGCAGGCAAGATTCCGCCCACGCACGCGTCATCTCCATCGTCATATCAACTGTGGACTCGGCTTCTGGTGTACCAGGTACTTGTACCTGCGAAGTAGAATTCCCCCCACACCCAAAGTAATATCCATAGTCATGTCGTCGGCCGGAGGTTGAGATCGCGGCAAGATGCCTCCGATAGGACGGGTCAGTTCCATCGTAAAATCCCGCGTCATTGGAGATCAGGCAAGATGCCCCCTATGGGACGAGTCATCTCCATTGTGAACTCCTGCGTCATTGGGCGAGTCCGGGAGAATGCCCCCAATGGGCTGTGTGATATTCATCGACGTGTCTGCGTAGGAGTTCCAGGTAAGATGCCTCCCACAGATTGGGTCATGTCCATAGTCATATCAGCCTCATCGTCAGATTGTGCCGCCGCTCGTCCAGGCGATTGCGAGAAGGGGTCGACGTTCTTTTTCGACTCAGGCTTCTTCCAGGGGCAAAGGATGCGACAACCTCGTCATCCTCTTGCTCGTTCGCTCTTTGGGAACCTGCTTGCCGAGCTGCTAGTCGCAAATTTGCATCCAAGCGCCCGCTCAACGTTGCATTTGAAGTATCAGACATGACGGATGCCATGGACATGTCTGTAGCCTCATCTCCCATGCTCATCATCGTCTCGTCGTCGTCCATAGAGTCGGAGCCTGCATCTGAGACGTCATCGATTCCTCCCGTCTGGTCATCGTCCATGCCCATGTCTGAGCTTCCTCCACTGTACGGGCTGGAAGAGAAGGCTTCTTCGGGATTGTTAAAGTTCATCGGGGGGATGCCCGAGCTTCTGCGCTTTTGGCGTTGGGGTGCTGGCGATTCGGCGACAACATCATCCTCGCCCGGAGGAGTTGATGGTAGGTCTGTAGAAGGTCCGTGATCCCCGAGCCGCGGCGTGTTGAATTAGTGGAGCTGACGAGGTCGTTGAGTCCTGCATGTACTCGATTACGTCCCATGTATGAAAGTGTTGCTTCTGGCGCAAAGCTGACCCGTCGATTAGCCAGCGATTTCCGTCGTGCTGCCCGCCGTGCCTCGATGTCAGCCTTGAGCCTTTCTCTCTCTCTCATTTCCTGCTCTCGCGCCTCAGCCTCTTGTTGCTCCAGCATCTTTCGGTCGTTGATGATGGATGTGACATCCATTTGAAAGGGGTTCGTAATCGTCGCGTCGTAGCGGGAACTGTTGTATCTCGATGGCGCGGGGGAAAGGAGGCAACGTAGGCTTCAGGATTGATTTAGGAGCCACTGCGATTGACTACACGCCGGTTAGATCCAAATATCGCACATCCTGATCTTCTTACCTTGCGCCGATTGCCCGAGGTATCTCTGAGAGCATCTAGTCCTCAGGGCCAACACTCTTGCTTCGACTCTTCTTGGAGGATTTCTCCTGCGCCATGCCGCCCTTTGATGGCCCAGAAAACACGCCCATATCCATCGTCATGTTTTCCTTGTCGACTATATCGCGATGGCTCGCTCTCACGCTTCCCAGCGACTTGCGCTGCCGCCGGGAAGCGGGCACTGTGTGGTCGTTACTCGGAGTCATGCTTGCTGAGCAAGTCTCGCCGCATCGCTCGTGGGTATTGCTGCAAAGGTGAGGTGCTGCGGCGCGCAGCTGTCGGTGATGGCGACAGTCAGAGGTCGAGATGGAGATTGTTGAATATTGCCAAACAAGAGAATGCCGTTAGATGGTTGGTCCGACCCACGTCACGTAAACAAACGATAGCCACGACCAAGACCGCGTTCGGTGCTGAGGCATCCAGGCAGCAACGCTCCTTTCCCCGCGCTAGACACAGGAAGTCACATGCTGGCTAATCCGCTTTGGCGGCTCGGCTGGCTGACCAATAGTTCTGCGGCGTCCAGTCAGTGTCGCAGCCGCAGCAGTAGTGGTGCGCTAGTCGTGCTTGCCCTAGAGGTCTCGCTTACCTGAATTTGCAAAATTATGATGGCCCTGCTCTGAGCGACGAACTCAACTCTCCGCGACAACTCCATCACGACCACCGGCCGACGACATCACATCACCGCAAACATGGCCACCGAACTCACCGTCCAGTCGGAGCGTGCTTTCCAGAAGCAGCCTCACATCTTCCTCAAACTCCAAGAGAAAGGTCAAGAGCGCCAGACCTGGCAAGGGTGGCCGAAGATGGTACAAGGACGTCGGTCTGGGATTCAGAACCCCCAAGACCGCCATTGAGGGAAGCTACATCGGTACGTGCGATACAGAAGAGCGCCAGAGACGGAACTGCGCTCCTGATTGAGCTCGCGAGAGGCAGACGGGAGCGCGGTGGGCCATCTATCGACGACAGCGAGGACGAGGAGGAAGCGCGAGGGCAAGACAATCCGTGGTGAACAAGATGCTAATCATGTAACAGACAAGAAGTGCCCCTTCACCGGTCTTGTCTCCATCCGTGGACGTATCCTCACCGGCACCGTTGGTGTCCACCAAGATGCACCGTACCCTGATCATCCGTCGCGAGTACCTTCACTTCGTCCCCAAGTACGCCAGATACGAGAAGCGTCACAAGAACCTCGCCGCACACGTCTCCCCCGCTTTCCGTGTTGAGGAGGGTGACCAGGTCACCGTTGGAACAGTGCCCGACCTCTCTCCAAGACTGTACGTAGGACGAAGCGCCATTTGAATGGCGGTGGAAGCTTGAGCACGGCTAATGCGTTTACAGGTCCGATTCAACGTTCTCCGCGTTCTCCCCAGAACTGGCAAGGCTGTCAAGAAGTTCAGCAAGTCTCTAAAAGGCTAAATCGGTGTTATTGTTTGCCGGACTCGTGCGTGGGGGCTTATGAGGGTGACAAAGCATACAACGGGCGATGACGGCGGATACTCGTTATTGCTACACGGGATGAACCTGCATGTAACTACAGAAGAGTATATCGGTCATCAATCCTCGAATTTCTGCCAGGGCAATTCGCCATGTGATGGTGACGAGTCATGTTTGATGGATTGACTACCAGGTACTAATCGATACAGCTCGAACTCGATACAATCCAGTTACGCCTTGGTCTTCCGCCTTCGCGACCTTGGCTGCGATGCAGACGCGGCCTCATCTCCTTCAACATCCCCAGAAGGTTCAGAAACCTCGCCCCTCGGCATCCTTTCCATCCGGTCCCTTCGACGCTCTTCTCTTGCTTGTGGGCTTGACCTGTCCAGGCCTGTTGTTCAGCTCGTTCTTGTTTGCCCACTCTGCTGCTTCATCTGCAAACGTTCGCGATAGCTTTGAAGGTCCCGTTTTGGCCTTGAGCTTGTTCATGCAGCCGACAGACGCTGGCTATTTGCAGGGCCACGGTTGCGAGGCGCAAAGGAGTCTTTGGCACCAACACCAACCGACGTTGGACCATCGAGGAAGCGCGTTATATTGCTCTGCGTGCCCTCTGTGCGCGTCGGTTCATGTCTTTGATCACAGGGACAAGCACCTCGTCTGTTCGTTCTTGAGACCAGCCGATTGTGCTCATGAGAAGATCTAAGATTGTCGAGATCAGGCACACCCATTGAAACTCTTCGGGGTTGTGATCGACGTCTGGCTTCATGTAAGGCTCAGACACGGCTGCGAGGGGAAACCCGTGGGCAAGAAAAGCTTCTTTGCCTGTGCTCGGCGAAACTTTTTTCTAAACAACGACCCCGGCATCAGCGTCTTTAGGTCGCATGTTTTGTTGGACGTCATGCCACCAGTCCTTGAAATCTTCCAGTCCCTTCTCGCCCGGGAACTCTGACACAATCTCCATTGCCGTCACAGGACCAATGCCGGGTAGGCCTTCGGTATAGTCAGAGCCCAGGAGATGAGCGACCGAGATGAGCTGGCTGCGAGACAGTGACAGTTCCTTTTCAAGATCTGCTGCCAGGTAGCACTCGACGTAC
>CAWUGU010000029.1:0-111885 GCA_963921825.1 Erodium maritimum | reverse complement strand
TCCCGTCCCTGTACTGCAGTACGTCGGCGATCAAATCTACCGTGGAAACGCTACCGATCTCATCATTCTCGAAGAAATCATTGGCCAAATGGCAGGTGTCGTGTCCGATTTTGACTTTAACGACGCGCAAATCTCGGCCATGACCGGTGGTCCCATCCTGCGAAAGCGCACTCTGATCAACCTTCAAGACCGCCGCTTCGAGTCTGAAAAGTCGGCCAAGCGGTTAATGACTGCTCTGACCGAGACGGGTCTCGCTGGGCACCTGCTCGTGGCCATTGCTCAACATCGACAGGCTGCCATCTACAAGGTTCCCGAGGACGAGGCGCACATCAAGTACCTGGCCACAATCATTGACGATACCCAGCGCATCCTCTCGCAATACCTCGATCTCCTGCGCAGTCACCTATCTGTTGAGCAGTTCAACGCTTTGGTGCCTTCGCTGGCCGAGCTGCTCGATAGCGGACTCGATCCATCTCTGGCTTTCATGATTTCGAGAGGCAGCGGGGATACCGGCATCATCAGCGCCCCTGAAGGACTCACACCCGATTGGTTCGTCTTCTTCTGGGGTCTCTCCCTCGGCGACATACAGATGCCCATGAAGAGTTACGAGGTGGAAATGGCACGTCTCAGCAAAGAGCTGGCCGACTTGATCAAGGACCGCTCAGACATGTCCCGCGCCGGCGTCACTCGCAAGGATGAAGCTCGCAAGGCCCTGGAAGCGACCCGTGATTCTCTCATCGAAGAGTCCAAAACGCAAATGGGTGTCTACGAACGCACAAAGTCGCGCTTGAATGAGGAGAAGAGCTTGTGGTTCCCTCGACCCGCACGCTTCAACACTCTCAACGATCTCATCCTCGAACACTGCATTCTGCCACGAGTCATGCTGTCTCCCGCCGACGCCGACTACTGCTTCAAGATGATCAAGTTTCTTCATCTCAACAACACGCCCAACTTTAGAACCATGGGCCTCTACGATCAAATCTTCAACACCAACCGCCTGCGCGGCCTCATCTTTACCTGCACCATCCGCGAGGCCGAGAACCTTGGTCGTTTCCTCAAGCACATCTTGGGTGATCTCGCCAGGTGGCACGGCTCCAAAGCTGTCTACGAAAAGGAGGTTCTAGATCTGGTTGGTTTTGCTCGCTTGGTCGACAAGGACTCGAAGCCGAAAATGATACTCGACTTTGAAGACTTTCGCCGCATGCTCTCGGGCTGGCACAAGAAGCTCAACAATGCCTTGAAGATTTGTTTGTCCGGTCTCGAGTGGATGCACATTCGAAACGCCACGTCGGTTCTCAAGTCAATCGTCGACTACTTTCCCGCCATTGACCACATGGGCAAGACGTTTCAAAAGATTTTTACTGGCATTCACCAACGTGAGAGCAAGAAGAGAGAGGACATTGCCGTCGTGGCAGCTGCTCTCCTGCCCGAGTTGAAGAGAAGAGAAAAGGGGTGGGTGATGCCGCAGGCGTTTAGCATTAACCAGGTATGTCTTTTAGGCTGTTGAATCTTGCTGACGTTTTAGGTGAATGGTGTCGACAAGAGTGCTTTGAAGGCTACAGCTAAAGAGTTTAAGCCTCGTGCAGAGGTTGAGGACGGCGAGGTCAAGGAAAAGGAGACCAAGGAGAAGGATGACGATGACGATGTCGATGTCGATGTCAAAGATGTCGAGACTCGAGATGCAAACGCAAACACAAATGCAAATGCAAACGCACCTCCGAGAGATGCTCCAAGAGATCCTCGTCCACCTCGAGGTCCTCACGGCCTTCCCAATCGTCCTGAAGTCCCCTACCCTGGCCGCAGTCTCAACGACCGTCGTCGACCACCGGATCCCAACCGCGTGCCCATCCGCGGCGGTGATCGTGATCGCTTTGAGCGTCCTCCCCTGGTCAATACCGAGAATCAGCCCTTTGTCAATCCCGCTCGTCTTGCCAACATTGCTGAGCCCGAGGACAAGCGTCGCGTGCCGTCACCTCGTCATGAACGGCTTGAGGCTGTTCGCCGTTACGATCCTCCTGCTGGTCCTCGATCAGATCACTCTCCTTTCCAGCCTACGCAGCCTTCACCGCGTCCTATGGATCCCGATCATGGACGTTTGAAGGATCCCAACTTTGGCCGCTTGAATGCCAATCCAGAGATTCCTAGTGGGCCTCGTCGCGGTCCGACTGGTCCTCGTCGTGGGCAGACTCCAACCGGGCCAGCTGTGCATCCTGATAGACTTAGGCAGTTACCAGAAGATAGGAGAGATATGCGACATGACAATGAGCGTCAGCGTCACATGAATGAGGGGAGAGGGGAGAGAGAGAGAGAGCAGAGGGAACCGAGAGAGATGAAGGAGCCGAGAGAGATGAGAGAGAACAAGGAGTCTAGGGAGCCGAGAGAGACCAAGGAACCTAGAGCGAGAGAGGTCAATCAGCCTAGGGAGCCGAGAGAGGTCAATCAGCCTAGGGAGCCGAGAGAGGTCAATCAACCTAGGGAGCCGAGAGAGGTCAATCAACCTAGGGAGCCGAGAGAGTTCAATCAACCCAGGGAGCCTCGATCAGAACCTCGCCCCCAGCCACGTCCTGAAACCCCCCGCGCAGACCCGCCCGTTCATCCCGACCGCCTGGCTGTTCTAAGACCTCCTTCACCCATTCATACACCATCAGGACCTCGCAGTTCTATGCCCAACTCTGGTCCTAGCCCTGTTGCTCCCAACCCCGGCCCTGGTCCCTCTACCCCGACTGCTCCTCGCCGCGAGAATCGTCAGCTTACTGGCATTCAAAATACGCTGCTGCAAGCAAATCGCAATGGAGAGCGCCCCGATCGTCGTGGACGTGGACGACTCAGTGCTGTTGGTGGCGAAACTTCAAAGGAGGCTACACCTGAGGAACCTCGCCGCCACAGACGGTCACGATCTCGCAGTCCTCGCAACAGCTCTCGACACGAGGGTGAGTACCGTGATCGACGTGAGAGACGGTCTGGCCGTGATAGCTCGTCGTCAGCCCGCGAACTGATCAAGAAGAAGGACGAAGATTGGGAGAGGGGTCGAAATGGTGAGAGGTCAGAGAGGAGGAGAGATGAGAGCGGCTATAGAAAGAGGAGAGGAGAAGAAGGTCCTAGGACAGACGAGAAGAGGCCTAGACGTTGATTGTACATTATTGCATTGGGTGGAGTTGTCGATCATGATAATGTATGCGACTGGAACTGAGTTATGTGACGTGATGGTAGATAACGTCGCTTGAGCGTTAGGCTTGTGATGCCGCGCGCAAACTGAACTGTTCGTATAGCTTTGAAAAGCGCGTACTGCAAGAGCTTAAGCCAAGAAGATGAGCGTGATTGAGCAGGTGGTTGTGAAGTTGTTCGATGTTGAAGTTATTTATGATGATGATGTTAGCGATCAGTCGGCGTGCGATAGGTGAAGAAAGGGTAAAACGACGATATCGGAAACGATGAAAAGGGTGGTCGATAGAAGAGTAGAAAATAATATGATTCACGTTCTTAGAAAGTTGATTGCATTTTTGGTTGTGAAGTTATTTGAGGGTGAAGTTGGTGATGGTGGATGAAGTTGGCGGGCCGGATGCGCGTAGGGATGGGTACGACGGTCGACATCGACGACGAAAAAGGTGATATATCGGTCGTAAAAGAGTGCAGTAAGTAGGAGAGACGATCCCAAGACGATTGTCGTTGTCGGATTTGCTGTAGGAGTTGTCGTTGTGAAGTTGGACGGTGGGAAAGTCGGTAATGGTGGTTGGCGATCGGTCAGTGCGAGGAAGGGAGGTGTTAAGGTACGAGGGAAATCGTAAAACAACGATACCACGATCGGTGAAAAAGGAGATCAATAGAAGAAGACGTAAAAGGTTGATTGCCGCTGTTGTATTTGTTATAAGAGTTGTGGCCGTTGAGATAATTGAAGGTGACGTTGGCGTTTCGAGGACGAGAGCGTTAGGGTCGGGGTTAAAAGACAAAGAAAGACATTTCGGTCAGAAAAGAGGCCAATATGTCGTAGATTGTCAAAGAAGATGACTAGTAGAGGTATGAGAAGGTTGGGTCAGCGGTTGTGGAGTTGTGTGGAGGTGAAGATGAGGATTGATCGAGTTGGTCGGAAAGGCCGTTCGAAAAGAGTGAAGGAATCGCGTAAGGGAGATTCAAAAAAGCTTTAGATAGAGATTTACGGGATGAATCGATTGGCACAGATTGAAAAGGCGTGGGAGCGTAGACGTTTTGGTTGTTTGAGAATGGGGTGACGTTCGTGAATCGGGCAACGCGACGAGCGGAAGGGTGGGTCGTATTCAACGAAAAATGATGTTTTTGATGATTTGAAAACGTTCAGAGGTAGAAAAAAATGTGAGGGGTTGACAGAGGTTGTTCAATTTGTTGTAGGAGTTGTGGTTGTGCCAGAGGATGGGGTTGAGATTGATGAAATCGAGGTGGAAACGTTGGTCGTAGAGGTGGTTATTGACGGAAGTTGATGGTTCAAAGTATTAGGTAGGTCAAAGAGGTTATAGGAAGACTATTTGGATTCATGAGGAGTGTATAGTAGTTATGGTTTTGGAGATAATGGATGGTGAAGGGTAGAGGAGGGGAGGGGTGACGAAACGGGTGAAGGTAGACGAAATCGAAAACGTAAAGAGGTAGATAGATGTAATGACGTGTAAATAGACGTGTAGAGGTAATAGGAAGAGAATCAAGGCCGTCGTTGCAGAGAAGATGGATGGTTGAAGGGTTGGATGAGGTGGGAGGCGATGATAGAGCGGGGTGTTTGAGGAGGAAATTGAAGATTGTAAAGACGTAGATAGATATGAATCAACGCGGTAAGATTGTTAAAGTATTTAGAAGTGATGGGGAGGGTGCGAAAGGGAGATCGAGGGAGATAGAGGGTGGGAAAAGGGGGAGCGTTTTTGGGGGCGAAGAAAGAGTTAAGATATAGATTTTTTGGAACGAGTAGGTAAACATGAGCGTAGTTTGATCATTGGAAGTAGTAGAAAGAGTGTTGAAGTGATGGTTATGACGATAGGAGGGGGTGGAGGTTGATGATGGTCGACGAAGGAACGAGAGATTGCAGATTGTAAAGACGTAGATAGATAGAAAGATGTATGGAGAGATGAGTGAGGGCAATGAGGAGGGCGTATGAGCGAGGTTGAAGGAGATGGCGGGTAGGAAGGTTTTAAGGGTCGCCCAAGGGGGGTGTTTTTGAGGGTGAAGGGAGACGGAAATCGATGAATCTTTTGATGTGGATAGATGTGATCAAGGATTTGAAGAGGATTGGGATTCGTACGAATAGTGTAGGAAGTGCAGTTGAGGAGATAAAGGAGGTGAAGGTCGGGTATGGTAGAGGAGGGGAGGGGTGACGAAACGGGTGAAGGAAGACGAAGTTGAAGATTGTAAAGAGATAGATAGATGGAAAAGGAATGATAAGATGATTGGGAGTAATGGGAGTGCGTGGGAGTAGTGTTTACGAAGGTAGAGGGTGGTAAAGGTGGTGGGAGTCGCCCAGGGTGTTTTCGGGGGTGGAAGAAAAGGAAAATCGTTAAATTTTTTGACGTAGATAGGTGGGAACGAGAGTAAAAGACAATAAGAATTCATAGGAAGGGCGTAGGAGATGTTTCGATGAGATAAAGGAGGGTGACGGATCGGGTTCGGGGAGGAGAGGTGGATGAAGGTGGACGGAGATTGCCAAGAATGACCGAAAGTGAAGATTGTCAAGAGATTAATAGATTGGAACGAGGATGGGAAGACGATTCAAGGTAATGGGGAGAGAGTAGGAGTCGTGGTTGTGGTGATATGTGGAGGTGACGTCGATGAATCGGGCGGAAGGTTGGCCGTAGTTGACAACGATGTCGGATTTCGATGGTTCAAGGCATTAGATAGGTAGAAGGGGGCAAGAAAAGACGATTGACGTAAGTAAGGAGAGTGTATGAGTCATGGTCGTTGTAATATGTGGAGGTAAAGGTAAGAATCGATCGAGTCGGTCGGAAGCATTGGCCGTAGTCGACGACAACGTCGGATTTCGATGATTTAAAGTAGTCAATAGGTAGAAGAGGATGAAATTAGAGGATTTACGTGCGTAGGGAGTGGGTAGGCGTCGTGGTTGTGGTAATATGTGGAGGTGACGTTGATGAGAGTCGCCCAGGGGGATGGTTTTGGGGCGTGGAAGAAGAAGAGAATAGTTGAATGTTTTGACGTAGATAGATGAAAACGAGAGCTTATAGGCGATTAAGATGCATAGGAAGGGCGTAGGAAACGTGGTTGTTGTGATTGAAGAGGGTGAAGGGTGTGGGAGTGTCGAAGGGGGGGGTCGTTTTGGGGGTGAAGGAAGAGAGAAATCGATGAAAGTTTCGACGCAGATCGAGGCAATCAATATGGTGAGAGGATTGAGACTCGTAGGAGGGGCGAAGGAGTGGTGTTTGAGGAGAAAGTTGGAGGTGAGTGATGGCGTACGGGGGTGGAGGAAGATGGACGTAAAGAAGGGCAATTAAGTGGTTTCAAGAGATAGATGGATGTAAGAGAGGGTTTTGAAACGATAAATTGTAGTAGGAAGGGTGTAAATGGCGTTGTTGAGGAGATAGCGGGAGGTGAAGGTGGGAGGAGGGTTGAAGGTGGGGTGTTTTTGGGGGTGAAAGGGGAGCGAGATCGATCGTTTTTTTGACGTAGATAGGTGGAAACAAAGATCTAAAGACGATCAGAAGTATTGGGGAGAAGATGGGAGTCGTGGTGGTAGAGATAGAGGGAGGTGAAGGGGTGGAAGTGGCCCAGGGGGTGTTTTTGGGGGGTGAAGAGGACAGAAATAGTTGAATGTTTTGACATACGTAGAGATGATCAAGTGTATGAAGATGATTAGAATTCACAAGGAGGGCGTAGGAGTCGTGGTTGAAGAGTTGTCGGAAAGTGAAGGTGAGAATCGATCGAGGTCCGAAAACGGGCGAAAGAATTGATTGTAGTCGACAACGACGTCGGATTTCGATGGTTAACGACGTATGTAGGTCAAAATGGGTCAAAGAGAGAGCTGAGGGAGATAGGGAGTGGCTAGGAGTGGTGGATGAGAAGATCAAAGGTGGGAAGGGGTTGAGGATCGAAGGGGGATGTTTTGGGGGGTGGAAGGGGAGAGAAATCGTTGATTCTTTTAACGTAGATAGAGAGAATGAGGTGTATAAAGACGATCAAAATACATAAGAAGGGTGTAGGAGTCGTGATTAAGAAGTTAGAGAGTGGTGAAGGTCCGGGTTTGGGTGGATGAAGGTGGATGAAGGTGGACGAAAATAAAGGGCAATTGAGCCGTTTGACGACGTGGATAGGTGTAATCAATGATTTCAAGACGAATGGAGATGGTGCGAAGGGCGTACGAATCGTGGTTGAGGACTGGTGTGAAGGTGAAGGTGGGAATCGATGAATCGGGGGGGAAGGGTTGGTTGTTGTCGTCGACGACCTTGGATTTGGATGGTTTAAAGTCGTATATAGGTCAAAGATGGTCAAAGAAGACAATTGCCGTAGATATTAAGGCCGTAGGATGTGTGGTTGTTGAGTTGATGTAGGATATGCAGTCGTCGGACTTGGATATCGCAAATGGGATAATGGCAGTTTTTACGTTTGATTCAAAAAGTCACTCTATTCCGGAAACCAAGCCTTGGCCGTAGTCTAGGCCTAAAAAACGTACAAAGATGATTCCCGTTGTTCAATCGATGATCGGAGTCGTGGTTGTGAAGTTATATGATGTAGAAGTTGGTGATGTTGAAGTTCGTGATCGGGGTCGGGTCTGCGGGGGTAGACGACGACGACAACGACAGGTTTTCGATCGAAAGACGTGGCGTTAGGTCTTAGATTGTCGTAAAAGACGATTGGGTTGATTGGATTGTCGATTAGAGTCGTGGTTTCGAAGTTATTCGAGGGTGAAGTCGGTGATGTTGGTGGATGAAGTTGGCGGTAGGCAAGGGTACGTCGACGACAACGTCGACATAAAACAACGATACGACATACGGTAAAAGAACGATCGATAGAAACAGACGTAAAAAGACGATTCCCGTTGTTAGATTGTTGATTACGATTATGCTTGTGAAGTTATTCAAGGGTGAAGTTGACCTTAGCGACTGTGGAATGGCAATCCACAATCGCAAAGAGGACCGGGGTCGACGACGACGGCTTAAAACCACGATACAACGTACGGTGGAAAGAGGGATGTGGGTTAAAGATCGTCGTAAAACACGATCTGTCTTACTGGATTTTCGATTGCGATCGTGGTTGTGAAGTTATTCGTGGGCGAAGTGGGCGATGTCAGTCGGGGTCGGGTGTGCGAGGGCAGAAGTACGTAGGGAGGTAGGAAGGTCGACGACGACGACGACGACGGCACGACAACGACGGTTCTACGATCTGTAAAGAGGGCTACGGGTAAGGATTACCGTAGAAGACGATCTGGCTTACTGGATTGTTGATTGCGATCGTGGTTGTGAAGTTATCCGTGGGTGAAGTGGGCGATGGCAGTCGGGGTCTTTGATGGGGTCCGTCGAAGGGGTAGGGGTAGGAACGACAACGTCGGATTTGAACGATTCAAAGACGCAGATGGGTCAAAGAGGGTCCGAAAGGACGATTGCCGTATTATAGGACGTTTCCCTTCCCTTCGCAAACGAACATTGGTATCGGAAAGGGACAACTCTTCCACCATTGAGTCAGACGGGTCGTCGAGTCGATACCCCGAGGGACAAGGTCTGCACCACGAAGTCAGATGGGTCGTCGAGTCGATACCCCGAGGGACAACTCTTCCACCATAGAGTCGACTGGGTAGTCGAGTCGATACCCCGAGGGACAGGTCTGCGCCATGGGGTCGATTGGGTGATCGAGTCGATACCCGAGGGACAGGTCTGCACCATGAAGCCAGGTAGGTAGACAGGTCGATACCCCGAGGGACAGGTCTGCACCATGAAGCCAAGTAGGTAGACAGGTCGATACCCCGAGGGACAACTCTTCCACAATAGAGTCGACTGGGTAGACAGATCGATACCCCGAGGGACAAGGTCTGCCAAACGGCATCAAATGGGAGACAGGTCGATACCCCGAGGGACAACTCTTCCAACATAAGCCAAGTAGGTAGACAGGTCGATACCCCGAGGGACAGGTCTGCACCATGGGTGGAATGGTAGACAAGTCCATACCCCGAGGGACAAGTTCTGCACCACGAAGTCAGATGGGTCGTCGAGTCGATACCCCGAGGGACAGGTCTGCACCATGGAATCGGTTGGGTAGACGATACCCCGAGGGGTATCTGGTGATCCGCGTACCTAGGAGGGCTGGCTGTCCATGAATACCACCCAGACGTGCGAGTAGACTGAATAGCTCCACTGGCTCCATCACTGGCTGTTCAGCTTTCCTGTACGTAGACTTTCTAGCCTTTTGAGCGCAATCACAAATCGTGGAGATATGCGTTGTTGAAGCTTTGAAACCGGAACCTGGATATTTCGACTGGGCAGGCTGGGCGAAAGGGGTGGCAGACCTCAACTCCGGACTGCAACCACGCGCGTAAACACGACGTACGATTGATCGGTTGATATGGGCTCTTGATTTGACGCCAATTGATCTGGCTTGCCCTGCCTTCAATCGCTGTGTATCGAGGTAGTTGGTGCTGAAGTTGGGAATCGAGACGCGTGGGCGGATGTATCGAGGCGCTTGCCAGGTGTCTACGGGGCCCTTCCTTCAAAGGCACACCGCGAGTCGCAAACCAGGTCCCGTAAACACTGATGCATTATCCTTTGCATTTTGAGTCAATCGACGCGCGCTGGAAAAGCGGGAGGGCAGTGGCGGCGGCGTTGTTGATCGTGAATGAAGTCGAGGAAGCAGACGCAGTCGGGACGCGTTCGTAGGGGTCAGGACACCGCCTTAAGCTCAACCGCTAGAAACGCCAGAGAGACGTTCGGTCGCTTCATCGGTATTCAAATGATCCGAAATCGAGTGGCCTCAGTTGAGACAGCTGGAGAGTGCTGGTTGTAGAGTTGTGGTGGATGAGGATGGGAATTCGACAACGGTGGTAGACTTGGAAGCGACGCGAAGCAGGCGGGTGGTCGGGACGCGTCCGAAGAATCGAGTGGACACCGCTCTTGACTACCACGACAGCTATCACAACGTTGATCAGTAGGCAGATTCTTTTCAGCTGTTAGCAGTTTCCTGTTCGCTACCCACCGGGATGTGGGATGCAAAGGGGCAGCACGGAGAGCGCTTGTCCACGTCGTTTCGGCAAATGTTCAACCCAAAAAGTTAACTTAACTTGGTCCAGGTCCACGCTATTCTCGTGGACCTGGATGTGGACGGTGGACATTGATAGTGTCTATTGCGAATAACTTCACAACCAGCGGACACTAGCAATGAAAATCAACCCCTCCCACAACCTCCCACACACGCTTATGATCAGTGCAGTATAGAAGTCTCCTAAGATTATTGGCAACCTGAAATTTCGGCTCCAACCTTGTGTCTTCCTCCCACGCCAATATCCGACCAAAGTTATTAACAAACGGTACGCGTTGCCAGCTGGTACCGTGGGTTGTATCACATTTATTATGACACCCAGAGAAGTGCCCGAGGTTCATGGCTTCTCCTATATCCCCAACAAGCTGCATGACATGGTTCAGCATAGAAAGGATCGTGTTGTATCAGCTCCCATTGTGGACTCACGGACGTGGATATCGAAAAACCTCCAGTCCACGTTCACGTAGCTTTCCACATCAACGTTCTCTGTATACAGGCAACCGACGTAAATGAGCACCCTAGTTGTCAGGCGTGCTCCGAGAGACTGCCTCTGCACCAGACAGTGATATATGTAAGCTTTGCATGTAATGATCTGAAGGGTGTATCGGTTGATAGGATACTTGCACCAAACGACCAAATGGGGTATACAGCTCGATACCCCGAGGGTCACGCTCAAATCCAAGGAGGGAAACGGGTGCATGTGGAGTCTTTGCCAATGCTGACTATAGGTGGAGTCCTGCGGGGCACATCTTCAGATCGCCATTGACAAGCCGCTACATCTTCTCTGGCCAACCATCAGTGAGTTGCTGATGATTCAGCGATTTGATCTACAACATTACTAGCTGAGTACCAAAGGGAAACCTCTCGTGTCGTCACAATTTGTTCGACTGGGGACCCAGACGACCAAGTGGTCGGTCTGCCAAGTGGCTTCTACGGACATCACAGGATTGCAAGGCTTCACTCCTGCAGTAGCTCAGAGAGATGGATCCCAGATTCCCAAGGCGAGTCAACAGGGAACCTAGGCCATTTCCATGGCACCAAAGGCATTTGCGAGCTGCCTCTCCTCAAGCCAGACGCTGTAGATCCTTTTACAATCTCGTCAAGTTTCTGAAGCAACAAAGAGCCGTGCGTCTCAGATTTGAAGAGGGTATCGAGCAGGACTTTCCAGGATCAAGCGGTCCTCACCGGCTCCCTCCTCACCCCTGGACTTCCTCAACGTTCAGCTGTGCTTCCTTGGGAACTCAAATTGCTGAATTGCGTTGGGATTTCCTATAGTGCAGTGCGGTACAGTATAACACCCACACCCATCTAAGCCCGCTCTAAGTCAGACATAGCCACCTCCCGGCCATTTTCAACAGGCCTGCCATCTAAGAAACATAGCGTGTATTTTCCGGCGGGAGATACCGTTTCGATGAGATATGGACCTTTGAGCGACGTTGCGCTCCGTAAGTACACCTTGTCCGCCACTCGGAATTTGCTCTCCTATGTGACTGTAAGGTTGTGAGTGAGTGACCGTCTTGGGACACGAACAGTGCTATATTCTGCAATCCACTGGCGACCGTCATCGTCACAGACAGTAAATTCTGGGCTTCCGCTTCTGCATCAAAGTATCAGTGCCTAGCATGTATAACTGATAATGAGGCTGCTTACCCATTATTCGACGACATCTCTGCAATTCGGACTCAGCTTTCTGTGGACTGAGAGCATTAAATGTGCGGCTCTCTGTAGCTAATGGATTGAAAAGTTGTGCTCAGGACGATTCGGTCAAGGACGTCTTCTCTGCTTGACGTGTCAGCGTTACGTTGACAGCAACATGCAAAGAGCCGCATAACACCGCGGCTATCTCGGCGAACCTGCGCCTTCGATGGCAAGGTCACCTGACTGTGAGGGGGATGCGTTTGTCGTTGAGCAACATTTTCCTTCCCATTGATCAAGACGGCGATGTTCGAAATGGCGATGCACACCTCTTCCCTCAGCAGATGGTTCTCCCGCCAACCCGCAAGCTTAGAGGAGTCGATACAGTACAGTATGACGTTTCATCCTCAACTTCGTTGCTTACCCATCTGTAGTCGAATCTTTTCCCCAGGGATATCCTCGATTCTCGGCTCTCATCGCGGCTCATGATGGGTTCTTCACATGCCGGACTTTCAACAGACTTCGAGCTCGTATCCTTTTACTGAAGCAAGATCGGCTGTCACTGCTTGAAGAGCAACTTGATCAGGTTGATCAAGAAGAGCCGTGCCGGCTCTTCCTAGGGAGAAGTCGTGGCGACGGAAATCAGGCTCGGGGCGATCTGCTCGCCGAGATTGAATCAAGCCTGCTCGACTATGGTGATAGATCCATCTACAATGATCTTTCCAGCTAACATCACTACAGATAACTTTGTGGAGCAGACTCGACGTATCATGAGACTTGATAGCGCCAATCCAAGAGATGTACAAAGCCTGCGGAATTGGGTGAAGGGTAATGGCTGTCTGAGCAGAGACGAAACGACTTATCTTGAGCGTGAGAAGGACCTAGTAAACCTGGCTCATTCAGATGATGTGACGACAAAACAGCTGAAGATTGGGCAGAAGACAATGTACTCCCGTACTATCGCGGATTCCGATCAGTAAGTAGAGTGCTTGTCGACTGAACACCGTTGATTCAAGGAAGCTCTCAGGACATAATGTATCAAATGATGCAAACGTGTACATCTATACTGGAACGAGGATAAGGCAAGCAGTACGCATACTTCTGCTTTGCCTAATCACGCTTCTGCTCCTCTTACCGGTTGTGATCAGCAACAGCATCCAGAGCGCTTCTATTCGGATGATTGTCATGATTAGCTCCATGATCATCTATCTCATTGTTCTGTCGGCATTAACTCGAGCCAAAGCCCTAGAGTTGATTATGGCAGGCTCAACGTATGTCATAAGTTATCCTTTCCAGACATATTGATCCAGCTGATATGGTAGTTTCGCTGCAGTTATGATCGTCTTTGTTTCCAACTCGAATGGATACGTCTCGGAAAATTAAAAGTCAGAAGCCAGGGATTGATTCATGATTCATGCATCGATGCATTGTGTGCTTCGAGGGTAGGAGTACTGATAAGCTTCGAAACATACCATTTCTGACTGGTCACAGCCACACATAGGTTAGGCAAAAACCAGTAGCATGTTGGCTTGAAGCTGCCTCCTATCCGTTCCTGTTGGCCAAACTGAGCATTGATAGACCGGTTAAGCTAGTGGAATGCTGGGTGATATCTAGCGCATACGGTGATCAAGTCAAGACCTTTTGTTTTATTTTAGAATGGTCTTTTGTATACTGCGGCCAAGCTTGGGTCTTGGCCCAGATATGTGGGTTGAGGGCCTGATTCAGCCACCCGATGCCCAATCTGTGGCTTACTGATCCAAAACTGAGCTCTCGAGCAAATACGATACTCTCCTTACGATACAACCCTTCCATGCGACGTCTCACGAAAAGTCAGGTTTGACTGTATTCGCTGAAACCTTTCATGAGTATCCTTGTTGATCTGGAGTAACGCAGAAACAGCCTATTCTCATCAAGCCTCATTGTTCTTTCGAGCAGTTCATTACTTTACAAATTTGCTCATCAACATACACACTCGCTCAGCATCTATGTCGAACCACTTTGCCCTTCTTATTGGAATTGATGCGTACTCGGCAAGCCCTTAAGGGCGTGCGTCGCCGACGCCCAAGGAGTCAAATCTCATTTAGAGAAGATGCCCATTTCGTCTCATATACACTTGCTGACGGCCACCAAGAGCGCAAACAGGAACATTCAGCGACCTATCGAAGACCCTAAATATTGGCCTACGTTTGACAATGTTGTGAACGCCTTCACTAGGATCTCTTCACTAGCAGAGTCCGGTGACTATGTCTACATACACTATTCCGGACACGGCACACGGATTGAGAGCGTTGTCACGGACTCCAGGATCGCTACTGGGGAGTTGGCTCTCGTGCTGCTCAAAGGAGCCGATGGCACTATGACAGATTATCTACACGGCCGATACTTGGCACATCTTCTCAAGGCCATGGTCAACAAAGGGTTGATAGTAACCCTGGTCCTCGACTGTTGCTTCTCTGGAACGGTCGTACGCAACGAAAGCGAAGTCAGATATCTCAGCTATGATGCCAAGTCCGACACGTCGCACCCGGTACAGAGCATGTGCGAAAATAACGAGCCTCTTTACCGCAATGCTTCTATGCTTCCGAACTGGCTCCTTCATCCTGCTGGATACACCATAATCACAGCCTGCGGCCCTGGCGAAGTTGCAAAAGAACTTGAAGTTGCAAACGGGCGGTGGCATGGCATGCTCTCATATTTTCTCTTACGGGCTTTTGACAAATTCGCTGGCACAGGCGGGCGTCATCAACACATCTATCAACATGTGTGTGCTAGATTCCGAGAGTCTCGTCCAACTCAAACACCAATGCTTTATGGGAACAAGGAACTCTCTTTCTTTGAAAAGCTCACCTCTGGGCTCTACTCCACATCGTTGGGCGTTGTCCGGGTACGTGATGGCACGTTTCGGCTGCCCGTTGGACAAGCACATGGCATCAGCAGTGGAGACCGGTTCTCTGTGCGCCACCCGTCACCTGATGAGCGCGATGCTGGAGGTGTGGAGTCGCCTACCATTGCAATGGTCATTCGCGTTGGAGCCCTCGAATCAGACCTCAAGTTGCTCAGCACAAGCGCCTAGTAGGCTGGAAACGGGCTGTATAGCAACTGCACTCACATGCAATGCTCTTCAGCAGTTTCCCATCAGACTTGGCCGTGACCTTCTATGTCGCAGTACTTTGCGGTCTGCGCTTTACGAACGAAGCCTCGTGGTGGTTGCGGATAACCGAACTCGGCCGACATTACAGGTCTCGTTCGACGTATGCGGCATCTATGTCATTGCAGACGAAGCGGCCCGAGAGATAACCCGCCTACCTGCTACAACCACAGGCGTTGATGTGAAGTGCCTCGTTGACTTACTTGAGCACCTGACTCGGTTTAGACTTGTCAGGGAGATTGCCAATGAAGCACCAGGTGCGACCTTCCGAAGGTCAATCAACGTTCATCTCGCCAGTCCTTCAAAACCGCTTCTTCTCCCAGATTATACAGCAGAGGTTGAGAATGGAAGTCAGTTGGAATTGTTATCCAGAGCAAAGCAGATCGCGAACTTTACGTCTACATCTACAACATGGGGTCTTGCTGGCAGGTGGAGAACATCCTAGCCGGGAACCATGAGGTTATCTCCCCACGGCGGGGCGCAGATGGAAGTGTGGGAGTAAGAGAGCGCAGATGGAAGTTGCTAATGTCAGTGCCGACTGAGTTACAGAAGAAAGGTATCAGCCACTGTCGAGATGTTGTCAAGGTTTTTATCACTTCTCAATGGACCTCATTTGATCTACTGGAGCTACCAAAACTAGGGACCTTGCCAGAAAGTACATCGAGTGGCAGGGGCCATAAAAACCATGACGAGGCAGGGGAGTGGGCTGCCTTCAATTTTCCTATCTCAACTTACTTACCATAACTCTCTTCTTTGAGTCGCTTCAATAAAGTCCTACGGAGAGGTCATTAACTTGAGTTATGGGAATAGATATCGCGCCACACTTGGTTTCCTATAGGACCAATATTTTGATAGCATGCGTGCTGTTGGAAACAGAAGTTTCAAACACAATGATGCTCTTCGAATCGGCTTTCAGAAACTTTCTACAATACACACTGGGTGGATTTTGCGGAACTTAACACGAAACATTTCACTACTGATGACCAACGCTTGGGCGTCTTACGAATCTGCGTCGGCGAATACTCAGCCTTCTATCAAGCTGACAAAGTCAAACTGTCGTGGTGGGCGAAGGACGCAAATACTGCAAGTGCACAACTTCATATCACGAGAGACGGCCCTGCTATCAGATGTGCTATCAGCAATCTTACAGCTTCACGTCGTGAACAACCCCTTCAAAATCTTGAGAATTTGAGTAAAAAACTGCAGAGCGATAGCCCGCTTGATCAAGCTATCGATGACTTGATACGAATAGAGGATGAAGATGCTCGCTGTCAAAGAAGACAACAGGAAATCAAGTCCAACGGCACAGCGATTCACGAGAACTTTCGACAAAACATGACCGCTCGCTCACACAATTTGGCTCTGTCGCCGGTTAGTCAGGGCTCCAGCTCTTCTGCTCAAGGCCCTGCTGCCCCCACAGGCCCTGCAGTTGAAGAGAGAGAAAACCAGCCAACCCAACAACATCAACACCAACTTACAAGCCCTGCTCTTGGCAGAGGAAGGCAAAGGACTCGAGGCAGTTCTGTTTCGTCGAGGATACAGTACAACAGCAGCTCAACCGACGACACGACAGATCTGAGGGTGATTACTTCGCTCGAACTGGCCCTCTTCTGCTGTTGCGGAAATGGCGAGCTTTCAAAGAGAGCTTCAACAACGTAGCCTCTTCAGCAGAGATGTGAACACCCTCAAGAAGAAGATTGACGACATGAGCTAGGGCTTGAAAAATATCAATAACCAAGACGCTACAATCATGCAGTCATTGCAATAGCTACTCTCGAGAACATAGCACACCAGATCCACGTGGCGAGGTTTCTTCTGCCTACTCTGCTAACCTGAGCATATCTTTGGTACATACAACCTCACAGTCTTTCAGAGATTAGTATAAAGATTAGTAGACTCTGAAATCCCACTCTTTCTCCCTTTTCCCTTGACAGTTTCTGAGGGTAACTTACTGACCTAGCCGTAGATAGTCTTCGAGCGACGGCGGCGCCAGATGAAACGACGACTGTATTCCTGTTGCAGTCTGCACACAGATTCTGCAATTGGTGGGCAGGATTGCTGTGCCGCAGTAGGCTACGACAGAAGATATGGAGCTGTTCAGGCCTTTGCCAAAGCCGTTGTACTTTCACAGATTGAAGTTGCGCCCGAAAGCCTGCTCGACTAGAATTCTCGCCCTCTTCAGCCTGCTGTTCTCGAGTTCTTCCTCTTCCAACAGCCCTCTTCTGTTCTCCATCCAGCTGTGAGCCCCGATATCTCCTTCGAGATGACGATACTCCGGGTAGTCATAAACGTACAGTTTTTCCACTTCTGGCAAGCCAGCGAATGACTCCCGTGAGCATACATCAGGATCTGAGCCCTGCCGCATCCTCCAATAATCATTCGTGAAGCCAGGAAACGGGCCAGCAAAGAAAACAACAACCCGTCTGGGGTCACAAAAGCTTGATACTGTCGCCCATGGGATCTATCCCCTCCCGAGTACACCTTCTGCTGTTGCTCATCGTTGCCCGATCCCATTATGGTGCGAAACGTGCCGTCAACGAACCCCCAAATGTTCAAAGCTCCGCAGATCCTCGTGGTTCAGGGGGTAAATAACTTCAACGGTGTTAGCCCCCTCCGTCATTTTGTAAGTGAAAAGTTTGTCAAATTACATTCGCAAAATCCGCCCACTGCCTGATGGTCATGTCTAACAATTTCAGTCCCTATGGCCAGCTAATTATTGGCTGAACTTGTTCTCATCACCACGTCTTTGATCCACCATTCAGGATCAGGCACTATGTCAGCGATTGCTACTGTCCGGGAAAGCGATCTCTTTGCAACTTCGTTCGGGTGAGCATCCCAAATCTCTGCCAGTTCGATACTCTTCAATGAGCACACAGGGCGATTCGTAACGATGAAGCGCACAACATCTCGGTGCTGACTCCTTGGGTAACATGCTTTCAATCTCTTCGGTATTGACACTTTGAGATTAATCGGTATTGGTTTCTCAGAGTGTACGGGCTTTGCATTGTTGGTCTTGGGCAATATTTGCTCGATATGAAAGCCCGGGCCAAGATTCAAGATGGTAAGATAAAGATCCCCTTCTTCGATCTTTTGAAATTGAAGCCGCACAGTATCGCCCTCCCGAACGCAGATCCCCTCGTCCGGCAGCGCATTACCTCCTAGGGTGACCACAAACGGCTCCCTGAGGACTCTGCGGGTGATTTAAGGCGGAGCACTTGGTTGAACCGGGCCAGATGACTGACTGCAAGAGCTGTCTTCTCCACAAGATGCGTGCCTCTGATGACAAGATTTCGAACAGGCTCGGCATATCCAATCAAATCGGGGTGGGCTTGTATCATGACTGCACCGTCTGTGTCTTTAGTGATGTAGAAGTGCTCCTTCTCGAACTCATCGCCAGCTGACGCACTCACATCGATCTGACCGGCCCATGTTTTGTAGAGCTGTTCCTTCAAGAGAGCTTGGTGCTTGTACGGAAAGCTCAGAGGAACAGCCACTCGTAATGTTTGGTCAAGACCCCACCGAATAGGTCTCACAAGAACGCGCGACGGCACGTCACGGTCTTCTGGAGAGGTTGCCTTACATTCAAAGTCATCAACCTCGAAAACGGTAAACTGGAGTCCACGCTCAGGCTCGTGAGACACAAACATGGTACCTTTGTAGATTCCGTGAATTCGCCCAACAGGAAAACGCATGAAACCCTCGCACCTCACGCCCTGAATAGGGCTGGGTATGAATATCTCATAGTGTTCAAAGAATACTAAACTCTCCTGACCGTACACCTCTGGCGTTTGTGCTCGTGTATTTGGGGTTGTGTACTTGAGCTGTTCCGCGATCCGGTCTCTGACAATGTGGTAGATAGAGGGCGTCTCGTCCGATACATTCTGTTTTAGGCAGCCTAGTAGACAGCGAGTAAAGTTGCCGTGGACCTTGCCGTCAAGCTCTGATTCTTGTGATTCTTCGGTTGTCGTGCAAGCCGTCATCAATGTTAGACCGGTTGGGTTGATGGACCACAGCCGCTCTAGTTCAGCGTTGCGGTTTGCTGGCTCGTTTGATGACTCCTCCGTGGTGACCTCGTCGATAGCAAGCTGGATGTTGGCACGAGCAGCGGCGTCCGAACTTGGCGGTGCGCGCGCCAGGATCCGCCTGAATGGCACGAGTCAAGAATGACCACAACCCGTACCTCCTTTGAAACAAAATCCTGCAGCCACTTACTTAACTGCCATCCGCGCACCGCGCGTTTCCCACAATAGTAGTCGGCCCCAAGTAGAGATGGATCATTTGAACGTCCAGATGGTGAGCCACGCACGCATGGAAGACGCGCACCGTGACCGGCGAAATAGAAGAGAAAAAGATCGCCAGCTTGTGCTTGGCCGCAGAGCTGGGCAAGCTCAGTTTTGATCTTCTCATACGTTGGCAATCCGTTGTTACCTCGCACTATGGCAGGATGGGTAAGTGGTAGAGGGGCAAGAAGTGTTCGAAGATTGTTATCATTGAACTCGAATGTTGATTGCAGAAACATTCGCATAGCCAAGGCATCGTTGACGCAACCTTGAAGGTTCATAGCTTCTCTGTTGTGGCTGAGCGTGCTTCATTGTTCTCGTAGTAGTCGATGCCGACCAGAAGAGCGAACCGTCTCGAAGAAGAAACGTTTTCCATAGTGGCGATAACGGTGAGGAGGCTTATGGAGCTCAAAGTTCGAAGGACAGTCGATGACTAGCGTACTAGGACTGACAGAGACGACTGCCGCCTTTTAAGAATAGTCCGGGTCCAAGTCTATTGAGGGCGTTGTTGATGCATGCGCAAGGCTTCTATCCACTGGCTAGTAGGTTGATCAACGGAGCATGAGACATTGGTCGCTTTCCAGCTTTAGAGAGCCTTGACACAGATTACAAGCTCTTAGCCGCTAACAACACTTGTTCTAGATTATTGTTAGCCAGCCTTGTTCGGCTACTGTCAACATTGTACACCTTGCAGATGCAATGCAGCCAGTTGAAGTTCGTTGTCCTCTGATAAAAACCATGCCGCAGCATCGTTATGGGATAAAAGCCCAGGGCTGGGAATGCACGGACAGACAGTGGTGTTGTATGAATCCCACGAGGACGTAAGCGGCATAGGATAACAACGCAGCCTTTCTCATGAGAGGCAGTCAGCGATGCGTATTTCTGTGTAGTAGGAGAGGTCACTGCCGCAGCCACGACGGTTGAATTGGACTTCCACCAATCCGTAAGAAGCATAGCCCAACGCCCCTATCGTAAAACTGCAATGGCACGTTGCTTCTTGTTCAACCTTTCCACAACTTCTTCATCTTATCTCTCCGACTGTCCTATTCTGTTCGAGCGGCCACTACCTATCTGAAGGATCCTCAAATGTTAGCTTTTCTTCCTTCAGCTCTTTCGCGGCTGTGCCGTCGTGTGCTGGCTCCAAAGCCTTTCAAACCGGGCTTCGTACTCTTCCAAGCGAGCATTCAAAGCGAGCTTCTTCCTTCCAGATGCCCCGCTCTACCCTGTCCAGATACTTCTCATCTTATGACTGGCTATCCAATAGACCGATAGCCCGCCTGTTCCAGCGATCTGTCAGATGGGTTTCCTCCTTGGCACGAGTTGACAAACGAACACGTCAAGGCGTCTTTTCCAGAGTCTCGACTGAGTTAACTTACAGCCTTGAAGAGAGCCGACCCGCTAATACAGACCAAGATACATGCATCAGATATCGTGGTGAGAAGGAATTAGCCAGAGAATCGGGCAGAGACTCTGTTGCCGTTAGAAAACAGCTTCCGAGCGGCATCGTTTGCAAAACCCAAAGTCACCATCTTCAGGAAAGAATCAAGTCAAGATTGCCAACAGAAGTAGAAATGTTTTCTCCCTCACCCCGTTGCTCATTAGGAAGATTCTTGTGATGGGCGACAGGCTGAGCTATCGAAGACGACTGCGCAATGCACAATAAGGGTTTACCGCCGCGATGAGCCCACCACTTTCGAGGATTGTCGCGATGCCACCTAGCTGATAACTTAGGCAACAATCACACAGCCATCACTCGCACTTCAGCCCGCAGCTGCATATTGAGCCACCCCATTCCCATCACCAATACAACGTTGCGTCTCATCCCAGACCATGGAAGTCTCGGCCTGAATCCCTACTAGCCTTTCACGGACAGCGGTGCACCATGAAGCACACCTTATTGTTGGGTCAAATGTGGCCATCAATGGAACACCAGCTGGGTTTCCGGGAAATACAACAATCACGAATAGCGCGAATCGTAATTAACTGCACGTGTTGGAATGCGGCTCAAGCGCATGCATAAGGAAATTGAGAGACGTATATTAGCGCAGCCTCAGCCTTTTACATACACTCCATTTCAATTCTGTTCTATCTTCAGAGCCTCCTTCACTTGCTTTTTTAGAGGCAGATGGCCAGTATTCGAGCAGAGCTAGAATTGCAGGCTCCGAAACTATTGAACCAGCAGTAGAAGCGGTAGACATAGTTGCAGAAGGCTTTTCGATCAAAGTATTCTTGAATGAACTTGCATATCACGCACTTTCCTACAAGAGCAATGGCGGACCTGGAAGAAGCTATGCGAGTCACTCAGCAAGCAGTGGATGCCACACCTGATGGCGATCCGGACCGTGCTATGTACCTGAACAGCCTAGGGATTCGTCTCGGCAACAGATACAAGAGGACTGGAGCGATGGCGGACCTGGAAGAAGCTATTCGAGCCATTCAGCAAGCAGTGGATGCCACACCTGATGGCGATCCGGACCGTGCTATGTACCTGAACAACCTGGGGATTCGTCTCAGCGACAGATACGAGAGGACTGGAGCAATGGCGCACCTGGAAGAAACTATTCGAGTCACTCGGCAAGCAGTGGATGCGACTGCAGAAGACCATCCCAATCGTGCTGGGTACCTGAACAACCTAGGGAGCGATCTCAGCAACAGATACAAGAGGACTGGGGCGATGGCGGACCTGGAAGAAGCTATTCGAGCCATTCAGCAAGCAGTGGATGCGACTGCAGAAGACCATCTCAATCGTGCCACGTGCCTGAACAACCTAGGAATCGTTCTCAGCGACAGATACAAGAGGACTGGAGCGATGGCGGACCTGGAAGAAGCTATTCGAGCCATTCAGCAAGCAGTGGATGCCACACCTGATGGCGATCCGGACCGTGCTATGTACCTGAACAACCTGGGGATTCGTCTCAGCGACAGATACAAGAGGACTGGAGCGATGGCGGACCTGGAAGAAGCTATACGAGTCACTCAGCAAGCAGTGGATGCGACTGCAGAAGACCATCTCAATCGTGCCACGTACCTGAACAACCTGGGGTACTATCTCAACGACAGATACAGGAGGACTGGAGCAATGGAAGACCTGGAAGAAGCTATGCGAGTCACTCAGCAAGCAGTGGATGCCACACCTGATGGCGATCCGGACCGTGCTATGTACCTGAACAGCCTGGGGATTCGTCTCGGCAACAGATACAAGAGGACTGGAGCGATGGCGGACCTGGAAGAAGCTATTCGAGTCACTCGGCAAGCAGTGGATGCGACTGCAGAAGACCATCCTGATCGTGCCATGTACCTGAACAGCCTGGGGAGCCTTCTCGGCGACAGATACGAGAGGACTGGGGCGATGGCGGACCTGGAAGAAGCTATTCGAGTCACCCAGCAAGCAGTGGATGCCACACCTGAAGACCATCCTGATCGTGCTGGGTACCTGAACAACCTGGGGAGCGATCTCAGCAACAGATACAAGAGGACTGGAGCAATGGCGGATCTGGAAGAAGCTATACGAGTCACTCAGCAAGCAGTGGATGCGACTGCAGAAGACCATCCAAACCGTGCCACGTACCTGAACAGCCTGGGAATCGTTCTCAGCAACAGATACGAGAGGACTGGGGCGATGGCGGACCTGGAAGAAGCTATTCGAGTCACTCAGCAAGCAGTGGATGCCACGCCTGAAGACCATCTGGATCGTGCTGTGTCCCTGAACAACCTGGGCTGCTATCTCAACGACAGATACAAGAGGTCTGGAGCAGTGGAAGACCTGGAAGAAGCTATGCGAGTCACCCAGCAAGCAGTGGATGCGACTGCAGAAGACCATCCCAATCGTGCCATGTGCCTGAACAACCTGGGGATTCGTCTCAGCAGCAGATACGAGAGGACTGGGGCGATGGCGGACCTGGAAGAAGCTATTCGAGTCACTCGGCAAGCAGTGAATGCCACACCTGAAGACCATCCTGATCGTGCCACGTACCTGAACAGCATGGGGAGCGATCTCAGCAACAGATACAAGAGGACTGGAGCAATGGCGGACCTGGAAGAAGCTATACGAGTCACTCGGCAAGCAGTGGATGCGACTGCAGAAGACCATCCCAATCGTGCCACGTACCTGAACAGCCTGGGGAGCCGTCTCGGCGACAGATACGAGAGGACTGGGGCGATGGCGGACCTGGAAGAAGCTATTCGAGTCACTCGGCAAGCAGTGGATGCGACTGCAGAAGACCATCTCAATCGTGCCACGTACCTGAACAATCTGGGGAGCCGTCTCGGCGACAGATACAAGAGGACTGGGGCGATGGCGGACCTGGAAGAAGCTATACGAGTCACTCGGCAAGCAGTGGATGCCACGCCTGAGGACCATCCGAACCGTGCTGGGCGCCTGAACAACCTTGGGATTCGTCTCAGCAACAGATACGAGAGGACTGGAGCAATGGCGGACCTGGAAGAAGCTATACGAGTCACTCGGCAAGCGGTGGATACGACTGCAGAAGACCATCTCAATCGTGCCACGTACCTGAACAACCTGGGGAGCCGTCTCGGCGACAGATACGAGAGGACTGGGGCGATGGCGGACCTGGAAGAAGCTATACGAGTCACTCGGCAAGCAGTGGATGCGACTGCAGAAGACCATCCCGATCGTGCTGTGTACCTGAACAGCCTCGGGATTCGTCTCAGCAACAGATACAAGAGGACTGGAGCAACGACGGACCTGGAAGAAGCTATGCGAGTCACTCGGCAAGCAGTGGATGCCACACCCGAAGACCATCCCGATCGTGCTGGGCACCTGAACAACCTTGGGATTCGTCTCAGCAACAGATACGAGAGGACTGGAGCAATGGCGGACCTGGAAGAAGCTATACGAGTCACTCGGCAAGCAGTGGATGCCACGCCTGAGGACCATCCGGACCGTGCTGGGCGCCTGAACAACCTTGGGATTCGTCTCAGCAACAGATACGAGAGGACTGGAGCAACGACGGACCTGGAAGAAGCTATGCGAGTCACTCGGCAAGCAGTGGATGCCACGCCTGAGGACCATCCGGACCGTGCTGGGCGCCTGAACAACCTTGGGATTCGTCTCAGCAACAGATACAAGAGGACTGGAGCAACGACGGACCTGGAAGAAGCTATACGAGTCACTCGGCAAGCAGTGGATGCGACTGCAGAAGACCATCCCGATCGTGCTGTGTACCTGAACAGCCTCGGGATTCGTCTCAGCAACAGATACAAGAGGACTGGAGCAACGACGGACCTGGAAGAAGCTATGCGAGTCACTCGGCAAGCAGTGGATGCCACACCCGAAGACCATCCCGATCGTGCTGGGCACCTGAACAACCTTGGGATTCGTCTCAGCAACAGATACGAGAGGACTGGAGCAATGGCGGACCTGGAAGAAGCTATACGAGTCACTCGGCAAGCAGTGGATGCCACGCCTGAGGACCATCCGGACCGTGCTGGGCGCCTGAACAACCTTGGGAGCTGTCTCAGCAACAGATACGAGAGGACTGGAGCAACGACGGACCTGGAAGAAGCTATACGAGTCACTCGGCAAGCAGTGGATGCCACGCCTGAGGACCATCCGGACCGTGCTGGGCGCCTGAATAACCTTGGGATTCGTCTAAGCAACAGATACGAGAGGACTGGAGCAATGGCGGACCTGGAAGAAGCTATACGAGTCACTCGGCAAGCGGTGGATACGACTGCAGAAGACCATCCTGATCGTGCTATGTATCTGAACAACCTGGGGAGCTGTCTCAGCGACAGATACAAGAGGACTGGAGCAATGGCGGACCTGGAAACAATCACCGTTTGCCACCAATCAGCTCTGAAGTATGTTAACTCTCCCATCGATACCCGAATACATGCCGGTCGATATCTACTCCAACACCAAGCAAGGAGCTTTGATTGGCAGTCATCGTACAGGACTGCCCAGACTTGTGTTTCTCTCATACCGCTGCTCATGTCAAAGTCCCTTCACAACTTGGACAGACAGCACAGACTCACTCAGACTGCTGGTCTGGCCTCTGATGCAGCTGCAGTCTCACTTAATGCAGGTAAGGAACCTTGGGTGGCTCTGGAGCTCTTGGAGCAGGGCCGCGGCCTGCTTGCCGCATCGATCGATGAGATCCGTGTGGATATTGTCGATCTGCAGGAGCAGCATCCAGGGTTTGCCCGAGAATTTAACAGTCTCCGGGAAAAGCTTGACCGACCTGTCGGGTACGGTTCGTCTCATGTCATTGGTAATGGCCAATCCTCCACACTCCACGGAGGAAGGCGATTTGACGAGCGGCACAATGCTGGCCAGGACCTTGAGAAGCTCATCTCAAAGATCCGAAGGCTACCTGGATTCGAACGGTTTCTGTTGGCGCCAGCTGAGGAAGAGATACGGGTAGCTGCACGACTTGGCCCTATAGCGGTGATAAACGTGAGCCAGTATCGCTGCGATGCGCTCCTGGTAACTACACAAGAGATCAAGCTTGTTCCCTTGCCAAAATTGAGAATCACGGATATCAGAAGCAGAGCTGAAAGTGACAAATTGGCGGGATTGGAAGTGCTTAAATGGCTTTGGGATACTGTGGCAGATCCTGTCTTGAGTGTCCTCGATTTTGTCCAGTTCCCCTCAGGCACCAATTGGCCGCACATTTGGTGGATTCCTACAGGACCGTTAAGCAAGTTTCCACTTCATGCAGCTGGTGATCATCGTTCTAGTTCTGGCAATACGGTGCTCGACCGAGTTATGTCATCATACAGTCCTTCGATCAAAGTTCTGATCTCAAGCCGTCAGCGTTCACCCCTTGAAGCATCTTCAAAAGGGGGAGACGCGCTGTTAATCGCTATGGAACACACGCCTGGTGGGAAAGATCTTGAATTCGCCCCAGAAGAAGCCTCAGCCGCTCGTGAGGTTTTCCGGTCAACGGCTTGGGTTACATCAGAGCCATTGCCTAGGAAAGAGGAAGTTCTAGTCGCACTAAGAACTTGCAAGATCTTCCACTTTGCTGGTCATGGCTCCACACACCCAAGTGATCCTTCACAAAGTCGATTGCTTCTTGAGGACTGGAAAGAGAGCCCTCTGACAGTGGCAGACCTCCTCGCTACAAATATCCGCCAGCAGGCACCATTTCTTGCGTATCTCTCGGCATGCGGGACGAGCCAAATCCAAGATGAACGTTTCTTTGACGAAAATATTCATCTAGCCAGCGCATTTCAGTTGGCAGGATTCCGACACGTGATTGGCACACTGTGGGAGGTCAATGATGAAGTATGTGTGGATATGGCCAGGATTACATACAAGTCAATCACCCAAGGAGGAATGACCGATGAGTCGGTATGTCGGGGGCTGCATGAAGCTACTCGTGCACTTAGGGACCGCTCGTTCTGCGCTTCAGCAAATAGCCCAGCCAAGCGCAGGAGAACTAGAAATGCAATTACTCCAACCGTAAAGAAGATGAAACTGGCCGCTGGGATAGAGAGATCGCTGCGACACGTTGACTGTGAGGAAGAGGAAGAGGAAGACGAAGACGAGCAATTATCGTGGGTTCCATATGTGCACTTTGGAAGTTAGGTCAAGTTTTTAGTATACTCAGAAAGAATTCGGTAACTAGAGGGTCTATCTATTGCTGTCGTTACTCGGGATTGCTTCGAAGCTCGTCGAGTCGGAGGGAGTGGCCCGCTTACTTGTGCCTTACGTTACTCTACCAAATCCTTCTCGAAATACCACACAAAGTTTGAATCAAGCGGTAGCTGTAATCCATTGCTAACATGTGAGTTATCTTGAGACTGTACAAGAGACTCCCTTGTTGTGAAAGTTGATTTAAAGATTTGACTCGAGAAACATTGCGCCTGATTTTGGCCTGGGTGCGCGGGCCCGCGTACGTAGATGGCGCCGGCGAATCGTGCGTGGTTCAGTTAAAATCATACCTGCTGATCTGGGGATCGATGAGGAAGATGTACTCGTTTCTAGCTTAGTTCTAATGCTGTTCCTATACTGTCATCTGTGCTCTCGGTGAAGATCTTGTCAAGTCTCATTAGCCCTTTGTCTTGGCCCTGATTCTAAAGGCTTCCTGTACCTCATAAAGGGGATCCAGCGTTCCGAAAATGATACGAATATGTTAAGTTACGTTTGTGTTTTGTATTTGTATAACTTGGAAGACACGTACAATCTCTAATCGATTACGCAATCCATGCTTTGTCTATCTCTAGCTCACTTAACCCAAAGCCCATGGGCTGGGCTGGGCGAAGCTGGGCTCAAACCCAAACCCGAGCCCGAATGGAAGTGGACACCCTACCCACGAGTACCTAGCAAACGTCCTGTGTACTCGCAGACAAAATTGGCCCAATTAGCCCATAGAGGTTGGCAAAGTCGAGGCACAAGTCTCAGCATTCTCACGTCCACAGTAGTAGAGTGCCCAACAGTTGCTGTCGAAGGAGCGCATGAACCATTCGATCTGGCAATGAGATATCCTTCCGACAAGTAGATGACGTCGTGTGCTCATCATAATCTCGTGGGCCAGAATGCGGCGCACGTACGAAGAACCGAAAAGTCTCTTATGACTTTTTCTCTTTGCCTGGCCGTAGCCGGATACGCAGGGGCTTCTGGATGGGGTGGTCTGTGTCTGACAACAGCTCTGCCTCACGCGATCGTTTGAGAGTAAACATCTCAAGAAAGGAGACCTCTCCACGCTGGTTGGTTTCAGGCACTAAGGAGGGTGGAGGATGCCCCCCCAGGAGAGGCTCGAGTACCTCTTGGTCGGCGTGGAAGAGAGTATCACGAGCGTCAGGTAACAGCTCTGCCACGCGTGCCATGATCAGCTTCATCCGCTTCAGGCCAATGCGATGGATCCGAAACGCTGTGACCTTGGGAAGCAGCACGATGATCCCACGACCAAAGTGCGCTGCCATCTCCCACACGCCACGGGTGTACTGCAGCATACCGCCGAGGGCCTTGCCCTCCATACCGAGCTCTCCGGCAAGATATCGCAAGACGCAGGTACGCATGTCGACGCCGCGGCGTGGCTGCAGGCCCCGGCTGGCGAGGAATTCGCGGAGGGGTTCGCCTTTCGGACTGCCGGCAAGAGCGCGGAGTTCCTCAAAAGAGCGGTGTACCATGTAGATGCGGTGCGTTTGGAGGATGAGCGTGCGAGCCGTGTGCACTTCCACCTCACCGTAGTAACACTGTGCATAGCTATCGAAGAAGTTCCGAATCTGCGGCGCCAAGGTCGAATCGCCGGCAAGTTCGAGAGCGGCCTGAGCTCGTCGGACGGCGGCGGGTGTAGGTCGATGCAGGGGACTGATATCGCTCAAAACGGACTCATCGGCCAGTTTGAGCAGTCGATCGTGGGCCGCCTTGCCAAACACATCACAGAAGAAGAAATTGACCGTTCGGGCGATCTCAGTCGACGAGAGAGCAACTTCGCCAACCTTTTCAAAATGCATAGCAGTCAGTTCCTGGTGAAACTGGCTTGCCAATTCCTTCATCTGAACCGCTGTCCGTGTCGGGCTGAGGGCCACCGCGGACTCCAGTATGTCGCCGTCGACATGGCTGTCGGGAGATGCGTTGTGGCTCCGAGTGCGAAGGGTCCCCCGCTGGAGAAGGTGCTGCTGCTTCGTCTTGGGTGTAGTCGTCGCGAGCGATGCTACGGACGGCTCTTTGGTCGTGGTGATGGCACGCAGGGCCTGGTTCGTAGGCTCAGATGCCACGGAATCCAACTCCGACTCCGAGGTCGAAGACGAACGCGCTCGTTTGCGGGTGTTCGAAGAAGACCGCGTGGGATCGTGGATTGGCAAACGCTCAGCGGCAGCAGGAGATTTGGGAGACAGAGGTCTGTCGCTGGCAGGGAGCTCGAGGCACTCGCGGAGACTGTCGAGAAGATTCACGATAGAGGAGATAGCATCGAGCTGGCAGGACTTGGTGGGCGCATTGTAGACGACCTGGCCAAGCGCACTAAGAGACTGTCACGATTAGAGGCGTAGAGGCCATGCGGAGGAGTGTCACTTACTGATTTCAACGAGGCTGTCCAACCATCGACGTCCGTCGTGGATGTGCCCGTGGGCTCGTCCGGCATTGTGGACGAGGGAGTGGAAGACGGCGATCATGTCTGTTGCGGTATACAACAGGTAAGAGCGTTGACGTTCGACATGTGACAAATAATGGCTGGCATCTTCGCGTAACTGGGCAGAAGCCAACGCGCCGTCTCAGGGCATCGCATCGCCTTGCCGTGACAGACCGCAGCAGATGTTCCCATCTGAGAGGAAATCCGACACGGTTCTAGCTTGTCGATACTGCCGGGTACGAGGTTGAGGGCTTGCGTCGATTGCGTTTACCGCCTGGCGGCCGGCCCTCGTTGAGAACGTTCATAAGACTTACATTGGACCTGAAGGGTCGAATCATGGCAGCGTAGCAAGAGATGGACCAATTACCAGAGCTCTCAATGGATCGAATCACAGCTGTGTGATAGGGGTGTGGTATCAACGGCGACCACAGACCAAGTCATGCCGATGATTCGATTCGTGGTTTGGAAGTCGTGAGCCATGATCTGTGATCTGCCTCAAGAGAGGATACTTCCCCTGCCGTCAAACAAGCCGTGAATGAGAAGCCTTCCCTGTACATTGGCACTATGTCCATCAATGCAACGCAATTGGGGCGGATGATGACTAGCAAGGCGAAAAGCACAACTTGGTCACGAGATGAGATGTCGAGACTATAGCATGAAAAGAAGAGCAATAGATACAGGAAACTTGAGGCAAGCCAATACATATATCCTTTTGTCGTGGCTTGTCAAAACAAGATCACGAAATCGAATGTAGTAACTCGACCAGGAAGAGCGCTGCGAGATACGGACGACTCACGAAACATCGTGCGCATCCTCCTGGATACGCGGGGCAAACAATTGCTCGAAATAGACGGTCTGGTAGGTATCTGTGCAGCCCAAGAGATTGCTCTGGATGGGCTGCCCAGCCAACACAGGCTGCAAGATGGCAGCTTCGGCCTGCTTACACGCAGCCGTCCAATGCTGCGCGATGTGTGTCTTGATGGCAGGGAGCATGGCTTCCAACTTGTTGGTCGTAATCTTTTTGAGCTTGTCGTGCGTGTTCGACGGTACCAAGGCCAACACGCCGACGCCAAACTCTTGGACCAGAATGTCAATCCGATGATACTGCTTCAACATGTCTTTGGTCCCCTGCATATTCTTGCTCTTGTCCCCGCGGATGACCCCGAGGGCGTCACGGATCGCCGTGCTCCACAGCTTGGGCTTGCCGTGCGGCGGAGAGGGAATGTCGGCACGCTGTAGGACAGGTTCCACCGCACTCGGGTTGCTCGTGGCGAGCTGTTTCAGCTGCTTGTAACCAACGTACGCCAACCATCCGCTGTGGAAAGCCAGCATGTTCTGGCGCCGCGACCTCGTTCGACCTTTCTGAGAGGGGTGGTCCATGGTGTACATCTCAGCCCCCGCGAGCAGACGAAAGGCCTCTCGCACCTCTTCGTGCAGGGTGGTATCCTTTGCCAGTGCCAGGGAGCCCTGGATCGTAGCCTCGCGCTCACTGGGCTTTTCCAGGATAGTGTGATGGACGTGAGTGGCCGCCTTCGCTCCAAAGACGTCCACCAACAAGAAGTCTCGCAGGTGATAGATGTCAATGGCATGGAAAACATGCTCGTAACCGCGACACTGCGTTGCCTCGGTATAGAACGCGTCGGCACATGTAACAATGTGTTCGGTGGAGACAGCGTCACTCAGCCTCACCAGTTGACTGCAAAAGCGAGCATCTGACGCCCCGGAAGGCGATACCGGTGCTGCGGTCGACCGTTCTGCTTGGGCTGCCAGAGCTGTCTCAACCGGTGGAGACGAACCGGCCGTGCCAGGGGGGCGAGGAAGAGAATCAGTCTCGGCTGCTTGATCCCGCGCAGCCTCCGCAACTGCAGTCGTCTCTTCCATCTCGGTATCGACACTTGAGACAGTCACACCTGCGTGCCGCGATAGTTGCGAGCGCAGTCGCCTAGGTGAAAGTGGCAGCTGGTCCCCTGTTCCGCTGTCCTTAGATGGTTGGCTCTGGTCTCCCTCTGAATGTCTGCGAGCACGTTTGCGAAGCACAGGGCCCCGGGTGGGACGGCTGCCGCCTCGAGGAGGCACCGTCTTTGAATTGTCCCTCCTAGCATTACCATCTTCCCGGATTTCGGCTTCGTGATGATGGTGGTCGAAGGAAGAGACGAGTTCGCCCGTGACAGCGTCGTACTCGAGAGACTGGATGCATCGAATGATGTGGCCAAGGGGGCTCGATGGGACCGTATTGCGAATGTCGATCTGGACGATTGCGAGAGCAGTCTGCAGAACCGTAACCAGAGCACGACTCCGCCACCTAGGAGTGCAAAGGTACATGTCAGCATACATCGCATTGACGCCAGCCGCCTATGTCTGATTAGTATCCCTGTGTCGGCCGGTGTAAGACTTACAGTTCGCGCGGCCACGTCGAACGATTCACAGTGCATTGGATCCTCATCGGTAAGAACGAGCGTTTCCGCATCCAGAAACAACTTCTGATAGGCCTAGCTACGGTCAGCGGAGGAGAGGAAGAGAGCGAAAGGGAAGACGTACTCTCTGAAGAGCTTTGACGTTGGGATGGCTTGATACTTGCATTGGCACTGCATCGTCGCCATTTGATAAGGACGTGTAGTGTGGGAGAAGAGGCGAGGTGGGCTCGCCCTCGAATAGCAATCCACTATGGTTTGGTGGATAGAGGTCCTCGAGTTCCATTATTAACGCCGTCACAGTCAGGACGTCGAGGCGCCTCTCAGTGATAACACTCGCGTTGCGTATCTTGCCAGAGGTGCAGAGAAGCAGCACGATATGGGTGTGATTTTAGCGCTACAAGGTGCGAGGTCAATCCTAAGTCTCTCAGCACTCGACATCCTCAGTACCGGCATTCGCGTAAAGACCCTCTACCACACGATCCTGGAATCTCACCCTTGTCCTATCCTGCGTAGTGCCAAACGTGACCGCCCGTCTGGACGTGAGCAGTCTGATTCTTCAGTCAGTCATCAGTTGGCACCATCGTGCTCAGCTTCTGCGTCGGCCGGCCGCCACGAATCATTGCTATCGGCCTTGCCAGCTGGGCCTTCGACTGATCTGCCCTCGCATGTTAGGATTGAAAGCGTAGGCGTGCTGCGCGATGCAGAAATGCCTTGATACACTCGAATCGCGAGAGGCTCTCGCCTTCACGCCATCGTTTAGCACGGCGAGTTCGCAAGACTCATTGGCGTCCAGCGGTCGGCTACATACGAGAGTCGAAGATGCAGAGAAAACCATTTGGGCGCGCTTCGTTGAGGAAAAGATCAGGAGCAAGTTCCGTAATGCCGAACGTCTGTCTGAGCACAACCACTGAACGAAGATGAGAGTGAGAATGAGAATTCCCACGCTGATTCAAGCGTGCTTGACTGATGTACCACAACGTGGGTCATTTCTTCAACAAGGCGTCCGTGACCATTGTATTGATATCGAAGATAGCCGGCCCTGTGTTCTGGTTGCATCGTTGCCTTTTCCGAGGTGGAAGAGGCAGGTCGTCATCGTTCCCAACCCTCTCGCCTGCGACACCGTCTCTGGCCCATTATCCTTTGATGTGCCCAGCCATTGCGATGGCTGAATCGCGGGCGTTAGGAGCACCCATGCCTCCTCCTCGTCGCCAGACGTGGGTGGTCGAGGTTGAGGTGTCTGCCGTGATCTCTTTGGCGATATATGCTGTTGCGACGCACTCGTTTGTGCTCGACGCGTGGCTCAAACCCGCACCTGTATCGACGCCGCCGTGAGGCGTGATAAATCGCAAGTCGTGCACTGCGTGGTTTCATTGGGCTCGTGTGCTCGTCGCATCCTCGGCCGGTCCAGTTTGTGTGTGGTCAGGACAGGTTGGAGAGGATGAATGGTCACAGCTGGTGCACATCCACGAGCAGCGAGGACTGTCAGCGGTCAGCAACATGCTCACACAGCAGAGGCAGCGCATGTGACGTACGATTCAGGAGAGTTTGCCAGATTTCCGCTCGGTACGGGTCCATTCCAAACGCAGTTTGCATGAGGGTTCTGATCCGTACGAGTCAGCCGTGAGCCTGCTGGCGAAAGGTGAGCAACGCGCATCAGACTTGACCGGCTCTTGTTCAACGCTGATGTCCGCCACGCCATCTGCGTCTTCTGAGAATGTGAGCACGAAGCGTTTCCGTTTGCTGTGCATCTTTCTTCTGGGCGTGGTGTTGGCCATCTTGCGTGGTGTGGGGTGATCGAGGTTGCGCGCGAGGCAGAGTCGAGTTGCAGCACAACATCCAGGGTCCGGACCAATCAAGCGGCAGTCCCTCATCCCCAAGACTGGCAGCTCTTGAAGCCCAAATGTACCCGCCAGATCCTTGCTGTCGAAATACTCACTCGTGGATATGAGCCACATAGGATGACCGCAGAAGCTATCCTACCATATCCGGCATCGGGGCGACAGAAAACATGTCAGTCACATGACACCTACAGTTCAAACTGCGATGCATTTGCTCCATCGAATCCAGGGCTATTGATAAGTGTTGTATAATCTGATCTCACCGTTACAAGGTGGGAGTTGTCATTTTGGTTCAGTCGTCAACATTACGGCTTTGTAGCTTGTAAAAGTAAGCTAACTTAACTTATCGCGAGTAAGTGAGATTAATTTGGATTAACTTAAACTGTGTTCAAAATTCTGGCAATGGTTTAAGCATGCCTAGACACGAAATCAATACATACAAATATAAAAAAACACTTTATACGGCGAACCCATCCAGAAACCTACCCAAGTTGTCATTGCCCTGGGTAGCCAGCGCGTGGTGGTCGTGAGGGCCGTACCGTTAGGCCATACTGAATCGCAACGCTTATGTAATGCGACCCTTGCTCTGCGCCAATGCGGCTCTGCGGCTCTGCTGCTGAACCTCACCTCACGTCCTCCTCCGTCTACAACCTTACGATCAGCGCGTTGATCGAGTTAGTCTTTGGGAGACAATCTATCTCATACATTCTCCAAACGGGAACGGCACTTCACGACCATTGCCACATGATTGGGGGACTCGTCTCAGATGAAAGGTCTGGTTTAGCGCTAGTCTGAAACGAATTTGTATATCTTTGACCCTTGTCCACACACGTTCCAAAGTATAGCTACCCAGCTGCTAGCGCGACAACCACATGTCCTATCGCGTGCACCAGGCAAGCGGCCGTACCCCCATGGTGAGATCAGGCGACTGGTATGCATTCGTCTTCAACTTGACTGCATTATGTTCTAACACCAACCCTGGCAGTTCAGATGGAGACGGTGCGTCTACCGATTGTTTCAAGCCAGCCTCAACATCTCAATCACGACGGCGGGCAGAAAGTCTAGGCATGGTCCTCAAGGAGCGACTGTGGTGTATTCAAAATCTCGGGCTCATCTTGGTACACGCTTCCCGTGCCGCGACGGTCAAGGTGGCGCGTTGAGTTGCATTGTCAATTGACGTATATCGCTCGCAGAAACAGCAAGACACCAACCCAGACGCACGTTGAACCCAGAAACCACTCGCCCAGTAGCGATAGCCTAGTCCATCCGCGGTCCCTCGCGGCTCAACGAACAGCCTTGACCTGGGCGGATGATGCCCTGTTAGCTGGCGTCATCCACGCCGGTTGCGCGCCCGTTCGACTCAATCGCGCCCCTTGGCTTGCAACGGCTGTCGTCTGCGAGGCCGGCGACGGTCGACTGTTCACCGCGCGTGACGGAGGAGAAGGGGCATCCGTCAGTTGCGCTGCTGTTACGTCGCAAGTGATCGTGGCCACCGACTCGGTCTGCCTCAGTGTCGTCGATTCCTGGGGTATCGTGCGCGCGGGGGAGTCCTCCGCATGGTCCTTCCCGCGGTCCTGCATGCGCTCCTTCACGAGGGCAGTGATATCAGACAGGAGCTGGGGCCACTGTGCCTCGAACCCGGCGATGGGAGGAAACCCCCTTATCGCATCCAGGAAGGGTGTGACCCCCGCAGATGACGGCAAGGCACCTTGAGGGGAGGGGGCTGCACCATGGTCCGTGAGCGGGCGAATGTGCAAGACCATGCCTGGCTGTCGTGTGGTGCGGCGAAAGAGCTCGTGCCATAGTGGATGCAGAAAGCGCGCATTGTACGCGCTGTCGCCGTCGGACGACGGGAAGGTCTCGAGCTGCTGTTCGAGCTCAGCGGGGAGAGAGCCGGTGTGGTTGCGGTAGATTTGGTAGAGGTCACGGACAAACTCACGCCTCGTGTCTCGATTGTTGACTTTCTGACCTGGCAGGAGTTCGTAAAGTTGCGTTCGCGACACGTTCTTCTTCCCCACCCGCTCTGGCACCCGTCCTCCGACCCAGTATAAGACGTGATGGATCAGGCGTGGCATGACACGACCATCACGCCGACCCATGCGATGGAGCCGCGAGATGTCGGGAATGTGGCGTGGACTTTCGCACAAGATGTCCAACGTGTGTCGGTAGACCACATTATTCACGTCTGCGAAGAGCTTGGGGTGTCGATAAGCCTCGAGATCATCGGTACTTGTCGCAGGGTGCCGCCCAGCACCCTCGTAGAAGAGCTTCCAGGCATCGTCGGCGGTCCACTTGTAGCCCAGCTTCGACAAGATGTCCATGTCGGCCAGGTTGACTTCGATCGCCAGGCGCTTGATCCAGGCGAGGGTGCGCTTCATTTCATCTTGCCAGAAGTCGTCGATGCCACATCCGGCGAGGAATTCCCAGCTGGACACGTTGAACGTCGCCTGCCCGATAGTCGATCGACACCAGCGCGAGATGAGTCCTCGCCAGCGCTCATTGCGCCACAGCGAGGCCAAACGGCGAGTGGGAAAGCGATTGATTCCGGTGAGGGACATGCGGTTGTTGATCTCCTCCTCAATCTTGTGAATCGTGCCTCTGAAGGCGTCTGGGTTCTGACTCGCCAGCACGTCAAGCTCGAGCCAGATCTGGGCGTGAGAGTCGACCTTGGACAGCGTCTTGCGATTGGCACGCAAGGCCACCTCGTCGGCGGCGCTCAACTTGCTGCGATCGTAGATGTTGCATATCCACCAGGCCTGCCCGTGGCGATCTTCTTGCGTCGAAAACTTGCGCTGCAAGAGAAGCTCCATGGCCGCGATTCGGTGCTGTCCGCCGATGACCTCCAAGCTCGTCCGTGCGACTTCATTCCACCGCGTGAAGTCTAGGATGTCCTCACTATCATTCCACGGATTCCAACGTCTGGCGTTTAGAGAGTCCACATCTGCGATGACCGTCAGACGGTTCTCCGGTGCAACACGCTGCAGATCCTCCTCGAACGACTTGGCGAGCTGCTGGACGTGTTTCTGGTCAAGAGGTCGATTGCTTCCGCGCGTCCACTTCGTCGTCAGGGCCGCGAGAGGCACCTTGGCCACGCACGAGAAGCCACGCTGGGCCAGAGCCAGCGGATTTGGTCGTTCGCGCAGCCCTGTCAAGTTTTCCTCATCCTCCTCCCTCTCCTCCCCCTCCTCCTCCCCATCCTCTTCGTCTTCCACGCGGAGCCGCTGTTGCCGATGCGCTGTGTGCGCGTCTGGCGAGGAGACAGGGTGTGCTCGCTTCATGATGACGGGCGGTTGTCGTTGGATGAGTCCGTAGCCACGATACGCATATTCATGTAGCGAAGAGCTGCTCACGTGCACACTGCCTGATGCCGACAGCGGACGAGGGTTTGCAGGTGGATCAGTGACGACGTGTCGGGTCCAATGTGGTGCGTGGGACATCCGGAGCACAATCCACCCTGGCATCAGCGTCGTGATATTATATGACCGTCAGTAGAGTATTGGAGAGGTGCTGCAGGTTCAACGCAGTCGAGATGCGAGTATGTGACTGACAGGAGGACGAATCTAGGTGAAGTTGGCCACACCACGCACGCGGGAGAAGCTTTTCTTTTCTACGCAACCCGGACCGGAATAACATGAGACGACTTGAGGAATCCCCTCCGCAACCATCAGACCGCTAGAAGGCCGAGCCCAAGTCACAAGTCTCTGTGTGGGCTGAGCAAACACCATGGCAGTGCGAGTGTGCAAATCCCGACGCTCCTGTCGTATCATCGTCAAGATGCGTCCCGTTCAATGCCTACTTATCACGTCTGGAGAGGCCAATACCCCCGTCACAACACCAGAAGCCCGAGAAGTTTGAAGGGAATAAACAATGGCCTGCTCGCCTACGGCACCTTAAAGAACGCACTATATCGTCTTCTCTGGACGATGGAGTCACTGTGGAGCTTGCTGCATCTTTTCGAAGCACGCCAGAGGCAAGAAACCACCGACATTCTGTAAGCCCACTTGGAGCTCCATGGAGGTCATTGTATAGGGGGCTGATCCACCCTTGAGCCGTCTCATGGTGCCTGGTCCTCAAAGATCAATTCTCAGGCACAAGTCCAATACCCCGAGGAACAAACACTTGTCATTTCCGCAAGTTGGGGTATCGAATGCTGCAAGTCTACATCTAGAGACTTGTCCTGCACCCACAAACGCAGAGATTGCCGGTAAGATCCACGACTGGGCAGCTTTTGACTGCGCAATACTAACAGCGTATCTAGATCATGGAAACCCCCTACTCTGACAGAGACAACGACGAGATTGATTGGCGTTATGTTTCTTCATCGTCCGTGTCGCGCGCTCCGTCGACGCCGCGGACGACACGCTCAAGCCGCCGACAATCTGCTACGCCGTCTCAACTAGTTCAGCTTGACTTATCACGACCGGTACTACTGTCAAGACCTCGAACTGTGGTACAGAGCGATGCTAGGATAAAAACGGAGGACGAGATTCGGCAGGAGGTCGTGGAGGTCATGACTCGTATCCATGCAGTGCGTCGTCAGAAAGTGCGAGACCGTATGGAGGCACGCAACCAGTCGTCATCTCCTCCTACCTTTCAGACGACTGCTGATCTCGCTCGAGCCGAGGACGAGGGTAGCCCCATGCGATCTGCTGGGCAGAGATCGGAAGTTGTCAACAGCGCCGGCTTGACGAGCAACGTCGACAGAGCCGTCGTTTGGCAGACCCGGCGACGATCAACCAATCTCTCATCCGTTGAGTATGTGGACTTGACTAGCGATCAAGACGAAGAAGAAGACGCAGGAGACAGGCTGAGACGCCGCAAGGTTGCGAGTGGTATGCCCGTCCCTGCTCTCGCTGGACGCCTACCAACTCCTGCGCCCACCAACCCATTCGCAGCTATCCAGGAAAGCCAGTCGACGGATGTCTCTGTGGAAAGCTTCTCACGCAGCTCTACGACCACCCCGAGCGCATGGAATACCTTTGGAACAACAACCAGCGTGGAAGACCGCGCTCTCCCAGCGCGTGAGCATATCATTCCGGCCGCGCAGCCCGTGAACGCCACTCCTGCTGCTCCTGATGGTGGGAATGATTCAATCCCGAATCTGAGTCTCGACGAGGGTGACACCTCCGACACAGCGAGCGAGTCTGAGGCTATCGTTGAGGAGGGGCACAACTTTGACGTTGACGCCGGCTTGGCAGGCATCTACGGAGACGGCGCAGAGAGCAACGAGGAGGACGAGATCGACACAGCGCATCACGCAGCGATTAGAAAGAACATCACCGGTACGAGTCCTTGCCCACACACTTCATGAACGTGAACTGACGCCGCCGTGTTCAGTCGAGAAGCTTCGCCGCCACATAAACGGGCGTGACTTCACCGGTGCTGCCGCTCTGTGGCTGCTACACTCTCGCCTCGAGGTCACCTTTGAGACTCTGACCGAAATCGACCCTGAAGAGTACACTTTTTATGCGGTCCTTCACATCGATTACGTCGAGTTGATTGGCAAGCCAGGACAGCCGATCACGAAGTCTGCCGTGGGCTCGTCGGCGGTCAACCTGTTCACCCTCACCCTGAGCGAGTGGCATAAGTCCTACGCACCAAAGCACAGCGCCTTGACGTACGATATAAACTACCGCACCTTCAAGCTGGGCTCTACCCCGTCCCGCGAAGACGTGTTCATTCTCCTGCGACCAAAGCCAGCACTGGCGTCGACCAGCTTGGATCGCAAGGGTCGAACAGCCTGCATGTTGAAGCCAATGGCGGAACGTCTATTTGGGCTGATCCAGACGGTATTTGCGCAGACGCAGTGCCTCTCAAATGGACGACTGCAAGCCTCGTGGACGTTACGGACATGTGAGTCCTTTACCTTGCAGCCAAGCCAGTTCCACGCGTTCCAGGAGGCCTTGTGTCAGACGTACGAGGCGTTTTTTCACGACGACGAACCCGACACCTTTTGGCGCCAGCATGATTTGACATTCGCCGTCTGCGGTTTTGGTGCGAACATTGACCTTGACGTGAGGGGCCTCCACGCCTTCGCGGATGCCGACCTGGTTGACGACGACGACGACGACTTTGTCGATGCGCCCCAGACAGCAGCAGATGCGGCAGAAGTCCCCAACCGGCCAGAATTTCGAGTGTCGCCAGGGGTGCCACCGTCTGTCAATGGGGATGCGAGACCAGCTGCGCGAGATACCCAGAGCCGCAAGCTAGGAATGACCGAGCTCATCGAAGCATTCAGCCGTGTCTACGACCTCGAGGCACTTGCACACATCTCTTACGCCGTGGCAGCCGACATCCACGCGGTCGATCCGCATGGCGAGGTACGCTGCATCCTGGGATACGAACCAGGCGTGACGGCCAGCTACCCCCTCGCCAGGAGTCAGCGACCAACCTTCTACCCCTTGGGGTTGCGAGCCAATCTGGGGAACTGGACGTCGCCTGGCCCGCCTGCCTTCCTGCGAGATCATGTGACGGACATACTCCGAGCAGAATTCCGCGATGCGAACATGGACATGGAATGCTTTCGAGCCGGATACTTTCAGGCCTACTCCAACACGAAGTCGTACATCCGCTTCGTTGACAAAGACTTCCTGGCAAACAAAGGATACGGCACAGCGGTCATCGCCATGCCGAAGCAAGTGGTGCAGAGCAGCCCTACTCGAGTTCGCAATCAGCACGCCGACTACGTCAAGCGGCTCAGCGGGCTCACAGGCCTGGGCCGGTCAGACGTGCCCTTCGAGCGCGAAGCCCAGCGAGCCCAGGCGAGCATGGATCACCAAAACTATCCTTTCCGCATGGAACAAGTCTTTCACGTGGACGTTGGTCTCATGGTTGATGAGTGTCGTACGTGGGAAGCGGTAACGCGACCGGTGCGTCGGTACGCAACGTTTGCCCTGAACCACGTTGGAAGCTATGTCAGCACGATGCGCATGGTGAGCCAAAGTGAGTTTCCAGGCATCCTGGTGCTGTGGGGCAGGTTCTTTGGACAGATCCAAGAGCACCTCCTGATGGCGTATCAGAATGCGTCGACCGACTTCAAGACGTCGTTGGGCTTGTCCGAGGCCATGTCCTTCATTGACCGTATAGCATCATTCTGTTTTACGGGTGATGCATCCGTTCTGATGCCACGGGTGATGCGCAACCTAGGGACGACGGCTGCTTTGGCAAGCAATTGGGGCTTTCCTTTCGTCGACAGAGAAGTGCTGGACCTGACCACCAATCCACCACGTCTCCAGCTCGATCGATGGGGATGCGACAAGGATAACTCTCTGGTTTTCATGCACCTGCGGTCGGTGAGATTTCGATACGGGTCAGAGGCATGGATTGCCCGGAAGACTACCATCCTGCTCAATACCAACAAGGACCTGATCCGAAATCATGTGGCTGCAAAGAGCCTCGTGAGCGAGATCATCACCAGTCAATTGATTCCCCAGGCCATCATGAAGCTGGCTCAACTCTCCAAACGCGCACTGAGTGAGGGGGGGGGCTCCATGCATCATCACCAGCTGGTGCAGGAATGGGAGGATGCTGACGGGAACGCCCTGCACTGGGATCGCTTCAAGCTCATCGCTGAGCAGTTCAGCGTGATCGTCACGCCTACCCAGCGCAGCTATGAACAGGTCGCAATCGAGATGTATGAGCATTGCGTGCCCTCCGCCGCAAAATCCAAGCGGCAGTTTGTGGGGGTGAGGTATGGGGATTGGCTTTCCCACCTGCGATCCCTCCTCATGGCCTATCCGCCGGGCAGTAAGGAATCGGAGCGTGAGTATCATCGAGCAACCTGGCTTCCCAAGATATCAGCCGAGTTGCGAGCCTGTGAAGTGGCCTTGCTTCCCGGCCTGTACAGGTCAAAACCGTCAGCAAAGCACTTAGTCGTGCTGAGTGGAAAGGCTGCCCCTCGGAGTCTAGCCGTCGCTCCCCCCGAGAGCGTGCAATATCTGACCGCCCGAGCGATGCAGCTTCGCGCCAATAACGAATATGCCCTCAATGAGAACACTGTTCAGCTAGAGTGTCTTGAATACGACCCGCGTGAGGGTATGATAGAAGGGACCGCGATTGCAAAGGCATTTGCGCATGTCGTCGAGGGCCAGCGTGACATCGACGACAGAACTACACAATTGGAGATGCGAGTCTGGAACGTTCTCTGCAACAGACACGAGAAAGCTGAGATTCAGTTAATCTGTCTCTACGCAGTGATTCTGGCTGGAGCGTATCCACGCCTAAAGGTTGGATTCAACAAGTCATCTTCCACGCATATCTTCTCACCCGAAACGATGAAGAATGGGGGGACTGCAGACAACACCCTCATACGCACTTTCATCGTGAGAGCGATCATGTTGACATTCGGCAGCGATGTCTGCGGCAATTTATCGGTGAGCATGGCCAAGGACTACGTCAAGCTGGCCAGCTCGTATGGCACCTTACATGGTGGTAATGGTATGCTTGTGGCGTGCGGATTGGCAAGTCCTCACAGAAATAGTGTGAAGCACCTTTCCCTCAGTGGGATGCGTGCGAGACCCCGGAAAGACTTGGAGAATAAGCTCTCGACACTCTTGTCCCTGCTCAACGATCCTAGCGCTTTCTTCAATCACTTGTTGGGGACCGCAAACGTCTCGTGGAATGATCGTTTCGCCAGTATCTTAGGGTGACTTCTTGGTCCGAAGTTCTTCCTATGGCACAAGACGACGTTCCTCTTCGTATCATTATCTACATCTACAGCTACAGTGCCTACATCCCTTAGCTGTCTGACATGTGTTGTAGTATTAATTGATCGATCATAACGCCGTCACGGGTATAGCGAATCCCTCCACTGTCTGCTGAAGAGACCCTTCTGGTGCGAGTTCCTGCGTCAAAGAAGGGCCCAATCTGTATCACCTCCTAGTCTCATATAGCACTCTATCTTTACCGATGCTGTTGAAGAGTGATTCTGTCGAGTGAACGCAATGTCCAGCCCAGGCAGGGAGTGATGCAAGACACTGTCTAAGGACTATTGAGGGTCGAGTCGTGCACAACGATGCCCTTTCCTGACCACTTCACGGTATGGCCATACAGCTTGGGCTAGGTGCGGCCGATCGTCTCAAGCTTGCGTTGCAACATGTAGTTGTCGATATGAATTTGAGGGGGCGCTCCCCTCCAAATTAGACGACCCACTACCACCAGCATCACCACCACCACACTACTGACGACGCACGTGAACTTCAGTACCTATTGCGAGACACTGCAGCATAATCACACAGCCTACGTGTAGATGAAGTCGAGAAACTTGTGTGCATCTCTCGAAGCTGGGTACTGGGTTACAAGTCGCAGACAGCATGCCATGTCGTTGAGCGGATCACGTGTTGATTTGCCGGTTCCGAACTGCAGGGGTATGGTCGACATAGCCCCATCTTTATGATCTCCGTATAACTTCACAACGCACAGCATTTGTCAATGCTCATGTATATCAGCATAATCTATGAACAATCTGCTTTCTTTTAGTGCTACTTTCATGACGTTATCTTAAGTATAGGTGAAGATGACGTTAAGTGTGTTGTAGTTGTTGAAATACGCGATGATGAACCCCAGGAGCAAGCCCGCATATCTCCCATTTCGCCAGATATCGCTCAGAAGTTGATCTATATCAGTTCTGACTACTGTGAATGAAAGCCCCGATTCTTGACCATCGTCTGATCTGATTCTCGTCTTTGTTTGTACGGTTGGCAGCTGTGGTGTTGTGAAGTGAAGTTGAGAGGAAGATTGCAAAGTCTACTAATTATATTTCGTGATAAGTTAACTTAACTTATCAGACATATTCTCAGAAATAACCACTTGACGCGATTCGGATTTGAAAGCACCAAGAAAGAGATCACAACTCTACAATCAAAGCGTGCTTGTTAGATCTATCACTGCGACACTGTTCGTGGAGTTGTGGGCAGGTTTCTGACTGACTTTCGAGCCATGGGAAGGATAGCAGGCGCGTGCCTTGCCTCAGTTATTACTCAGCCGTCTTTCTCAACATGCATTGGCGAGACTAAGCCCAAGAAGCTCGGGCGGTGAGATCCGGCATGCGTCTGAGCACATGCGTCTGTTTCGTTGACGGTCGTCAACACCACTCTCATGAGATTGAGGCGTCGCGTTATTTTCATCACACGTCAGCCAATATACACTCTACGCCGTCAAAAGGGGTATGAACAAACTGTCCAACCTGTCCTCTACAACCCATCAACTGCCTGCGCATGGAGAACTTGCCAGAAGCCGTCCGGCCGCGACGCGACCGCTTCGTTGATGTCGAACCACTCCACAGCCCGATCGATTGCGACCGCACCGACGCCGATACAGATATCCATACGAGCGCGGATTGATCATGGGTGGCCGAGTGATCAACGTGTTGGCCTATATGGATGGAGCTCATGGTCTCACGTTCGAGGAGTTCGTGATGGCACATATCGCGATAAACGATCGTTCGACAGAGGGAGAGCGGATCGAGGGTCGCCCACGGCGTCTCGCAAAGATGATGTTCGAGGAAGGGCAGATGTTTTCACGATTGCTACCATACGCAACTCCGGAACATGATGGGGGTTCGTTGCCATACGTCATGTCGAGAACTCGATACCGTGATACAAGGAATTAGAGAGCTAGCGATTGTCAACATACGAAGATGATGCAGCGACCCTGACAACACGGACAGCGAGAGACGTCAGGGTGATAGAATGGACGATGAGGAGCAGCAACCACCCCGAATATCTACCCCCGACGTGAGGCTGCATCTTGAAAACATCAAGACCCAGATGCCCTTCTTCTGCAGCATTATGTCGTCTACATTGGGCCCGCGGAAACCCGCCCAATCGACCAGTGGCAAACAGAAGGATGAGCGTGACCGAGACTCCAGATCTGTTGGCCATTGCCTCGATCGTATTGTCCACCCGGAATAGGGTGTCAGGTTCACAGCTCGCAGAGTAGTAGGCAACTATATAATGGCCAGCAGACGAAGAAGACCGTCCATGCATTCCTGAACAGGCTGAGAATCTGCACACCACGCATGGGCAACAGTCGCAGGTTGCGTAGTGCTGCAGAGTGTTACAAAGGTCAGTACATCATGTCTGATAACCATCATCTGATATACTGACACAGCAAAGAAACAAGTGATGGGACGGAACCCATCTATCATCCTCGTTTATGACCACTTCGTTTTCCCAGGAGAGAGTTCAACATCAACGACTGACAAACACGGCAATAATGCAGTCTGTCACCACTAGCAGGGTCATGATTGGAGCAGACATGCCATCTGGAGGGTTGAAAAAGACCACGTTCCATCGAGAGATTCCATTGCGATTCTCCGATATCATGGGACCTCCCGGCAACAGCAACCTCGAGGTTGACGACGCGTTGACCACCCAATCCAACTTGGCTTTCATCTCGCAAGCGATCAGGGTTTTAAGCAAAGCCTCCCCCGTGCGAATCGGTACCGGATCTCCCTATACACTTTAATACCATTGGGTTAGAGGACTTCTATCATGCGCCTAGAGCGGATCGTCTACATCCTCGAAAGAGCGAGCATCTCACACTCGGTTCCATGATGTTCAACGAAGGAGCCCCAGAAGGAACGGACGGAGGTTCACGATGAGATATTCACGAAGTAATTGGCACTCGACGAATCGGTTTACGAAGACAGACTATACCTAGCATATGGATTGGAAGACGGCTGGCCTGGGTCGAGCCATCCAAAATGACAGCAGAGACTCCAGACGAGCGTTCGACCGCAAGGACTGGACAAGAGGAATCGCAGCCCTCTTCCATCTCCGGATAAACTTCCTAAGTACGTTGTTACGCTACATTTGGAGGGATGAATGATGCTTCAACGATACACCACAACGCGGCTTTCCTGTTGAAGAAGAGGATCGGAGCAGAACGTGCAGAGTTCCATCATCTGGAGGAGTTGTTGCTCCACATGTCCGACGCCCATGTTGTCGGAGTACTCTATATCATGCTCGACAGCAGAGGAGTTGACACAACATCAACCAAGGACGTTGAGACAGCTTTCGACGAGGTGTGTCTAGCCACACTGAAGGGTATTGTGGAGGATATCAGGGAGATGGCGTTCACTCGCGAACGAGTACAAGTCGACGACGAGACAGACAGAATCACGGACGAGGAGCTCTGCAATCATGCACTATTCATGCGGCACATCTCCATATACAAAACCATGAAGCACGCTATCAAGCACGGAGATCTTGGGCTGATCAAGAGATCAGTTGCGATATCAGCGGCCATGTCTGCAGGCGACACCCCATCCTCGATACGCATATGTGATGCTCTACCTTCTATGTCTCATATCAGACGATGCCTGCGATCCTGAGCTTCACAAGCCAATCTGTCGAACAATCTCGTCAACCGACATGGTGCGTCGGACAGATGGCAGGAAGCTGATCGCAACCTCGAGTACCTCAATCTTCACTTGAAGTATACCCTCTGGGCGAAGAGAAACGGCACACTTCAACTTCTTCGGCAGTCTAGGACAACAGCCTTGACACGAGAACACACCATAGATATTAAACGACATCAGGAAAGGCTGCTCAGCATTCCAAACAGCAATCGACACGCCATCACTCCAGCTAACAACGACGCTCATGCGCTCGCGTTCGAGCTGTCCAGAGATTCCCTGCGACTTCGCCAGTCTCACCCGCAGATCTCATCATCCAGTCGGCACTTCTCTCGTGTCAGCACTGAAGAAGTTCAACGATACAGTCGTTGTCCCGCCGGGCTCAGAGTGCGCAGACTCGCACACAAGAAACGCTCGTTTCAAAGCCGAATCTGAGCGTTGAATTCACAGGAATAGTGGTCGATTTATCTCGCGCGCACATACAAATACTACTGAGCAGCTCTGACTCGTTGTCGTGGGTATAAAGCTCCTTCGCCGTGCTTTGCACTTCTTCCTTCTGCATCTCCCCCACCACCACACACACATCTACATCTACATCTACATCTACATCCACGTTCACCTCACCTACTGCCAGTGTGCTCGTCCTTACGATCATACACAACAAGGTAAGCTCTCTCTCACTTCACTTGGAATGTTTACTTGAAGTCTTTACTCGAGTTCGTGATCGTTTTTTCTCTGTCTGCGTGCGGTGAACGGCTTCATGTGCATATTTGGTCTTGCATCTTTCTCGCGAACTATTTGCGTGACAAAACCCTCTCACATCTTTGATGAATACATCTAACGACATGCAACAGATGTCAGACGATATGACCATGCAGCAGATTCGTGCTCTCCTCGCCGATGTGGACGAGGTGTATCGCGAAGCTCACGCCCTCATGAAGCGACTCTCGACTAATCTCCCGCGCTTCACCTACAATCCCGATATCAAACTCCAAGATACTGCTGGCCGCTGCTCGCCTTGAGGCGTACATACACACCACTAGGGTACTGGCGCCTAACTGGCTTGCTCTCTTCGGCGGCTGGGCGCGAGCTGAGATTATTGCGGTCATTGAGTGGGCCGATCTCCATCGGTCGTCTACCTTCGGCCTTCCCGGTCCAGCAACCCTGGATCTGGGTTGCGGCGTGCCGTTTTCTGCTGCTTGGCTGGCAGAGCGTACGCCTACTTCAGCATTCTTCTGTGCTGACAACTGCCCTCGCCTCTTGGGTGAAGCGTGGGAGTACGTCAACCAGCGCAGTCTTCTCAACAGGTTCTCGTTCTGGGCAGCCGACATCAGTTCTCCAAACCTATTCGCTCACCGACCTCAAGGCAGTTACATGCCTTCTCACTTTGACAACATCATCTGACATCATCTGCACTGGCTCGTTCTGGATGCTGGTCGACCCTGAATACCAGGTCGAGCTCCTTCGCGTCTGGATGACCAAGCTGGCCCCTCGTGGCTATGTTCTCCTCGAGTGGAGAGAGGCAGAGTACTATGTTGGAGGCTATGTGACCTCTGTTGAGACAAACGGCGTCATGCAGTCGGTCAACAAGGTTCGGCTGGCAGAGGAGAGTCGTTGGGATAGCTGTGAGGCGGACATGAGAAGGGTCACTGCCGCCGCAGGCCTGCGTGTTGTCAAAACGCGGCGCAACTGTCATAGCGTCGACTACACTGACCGTGTCGGCACCGCGAAGATCATCATGGACAGAGCGAGCCTCCACGACGCGAAAGTTCGTGAAGATGCGTTGAAGAAGTGGGTGGAGGATTGGACTGCCCGCGAGGCTTCTGGCAGTCCTCGTCGCAAGGTTGAGACGCAGTCTGTTACTGTGTTCGCCGTCCTCGAGCGCAGCAACTAGGATCTTGTGGAGGAACTTGGGGAATCGGGTTCGCAGGGCTGGTCCACGCGTGGTTCAGTAACAGTCCAGCAAGAGCACTTACTTTTAAGAGCACTTACTTTTGCTGTTGATGGCGGTTGGTCTTTTTCGTTTGTTTCTCCCTAACAATAATAAACCATGCAGGTTTACTACTTACACCGTGAATCATACTGGCGTTGTTCAGTATCAACTTCTTCACCTCCTAACCCAGCGTGGCTCTCTTCCTCTGTCCAGGTGAACCAACCTCACAACCATCAGGTGTACATGTCGTGCCCTTGTTCCTGCGCGGGCTCTGTCGCGCTCCAGTGTTTGTCTCAATCTCCTCCAAGACTCTTTTCCTTGTTGCGATCGGGAATTCAGTGTTACTGTATCCAGCGGAAGTTGAGGTCTTGTCGCTGGTGCATACATCAGAAGAGTGCGATGCAAAACTCGACTCTGGCGTAGGGAGCTGCCCTCCTCTTCTCATACTTGCTAACGTAGCTTTAGTTGATGCCCTCGTGGACCGAAGGTCTGTTGGTATTGACACGCTCGTTCTTGTGTTGCTGCCGAAGTCACCCGTTCCAGTCTACCAGCATCATCATCGCAACTGTCATGGCGAGCCTGTTGCAAGGTCGGCGTATCTGGGGCAATGCAGTGGATGATCCTGATCCAGGACGTGGGTCATGGATCTTGGATCATCCACATACGATCCGCCCAAATTCTTCAATCAAACTGCATTTTCTCGAAGAAATATGTCCAATAGATTTCTCCGATATCTGGCTTTCTATTGATGTAGTTCAGTATAGACTTCAAGTACTAGGTTGTGGTGTAATAGCGGTTACCTTCACTCGGAAACGAGGCTGCGGCATCTATTCCGACGATGACACTGTTCATAAGTTTGTGATCCATACGAATAAACCCTGGTTTCAATGTAAGTTAGTTAGATAACTGAATTTAACTCGTCTTATCGGAGGAAAATCTTTGATTCATCAAATCGTCGTGACCAGGTGATCTTGCTTATGCTGAGCATGAGCTTGGTCCAAGGTGAAAACCTTTCCTTCGCTCCCACACCTTTTCTCTTCTTCATCATCACAACACAATTCTTCACACAACTGTGGGTAACCCAGCACACGCTGCGAGCCGTTCTAATAGGGTTCCGCATATGCTGGCTCTGTGGCCATCATGGTCGCGCCCTGTGAAGCTCCTATCGTTCTCACCAAGAGCACTGTGGTCAGCGCCCCGGTTGCTGCCGCCGGTTCCAACTCCATCTTTGGCTGGCATCATGGTAAGCATACATCCGCCCTCTAATAAGCATGTGCTGACATAAACAGGCCCATGGCCAGTGCGTACGTTTTCGTTGGGCTCAGCATGTGCTGTGTTGATGTTGAAGTCGAACAGGCACCTCCACACACGATCCCGAGATCACTCTGGCGAAGAAGAGCACCAACATGTGAGTAGGCTGTGCACTGCTTGTGTTGAGCCCATGCTAACCATGAAAGCTGCGGCATTCGAGAAAGGGAAGACATGGACAGAGAGTGCGGTGTGTTCGTCGGTTCCAACCCAGGTGTAAGTTGTGCCCACGCTGAACATGTGCTTGCTTTACTGACTTTGTTAGTTTGTTCGACACTGTGCCCAGGCCCACGACAACCTCAACCCTCGTAAGTCTAATGTCCCAGCACAGGCTGAACCGATGCTGACTTTACGACAGTGGCAAAGCAGCCACGTGGCACCGCCAACATCAGTGAAGCGGAGAAGACGGCAGGCGAGTTGTACGCATACGCTCAACACAGGCAGAGTATGGGCACTGATGATGCAGCTCAATGATCAACTACGTCCTCACGAAGAAATGGCAGGATGCGGCTTTCAAGAAGGAGCCAAAGTAAGCTCAGCGTGTGTCCAGCTTGTGCCCGCTGACTCTGTCCAGGCTGAAGCATGACCATGTCCTACTGCAGATCGTCCGTTTCCTCGAAGAGCTCGCGTGAGTAGTGCCTGTGTCGAGCATGAGCTGGGCTGACGTGTCCTAGCGAGAATGATGACGAGTTCGCTCGCACCTACGGCACCAGGTTTGGCCGAGTAGGTAGGGTTGGATAAGGCCAAGCTCAACGTGTGCTGAACTTGGCGCTTGGGATCATCAACGACGTCCGTGATGACCGAGAATGATGGGACGCCATCAACTTTTGGTTCTCGACGGTCACACATCTCACGAAACACTAGAATTTCAACAGTTCTGCCTCGAGAGAGAGATCCTAACTCCACGTCTTCCTCCCCACTCCTCTCACTTTCTACAGCCCTTGGATGATGGAGCTTTCAGCTATTTGAAGCGGGCTTACGGCGAGCAGATATGCCAGCTGACGAGAAACCGCATCTGCCACATCACGAAACTCGAATTCATCCCAGCGCTTATTGCTGCCCACGAGAGAACTGTCACAAAGACTACTGTTCTAGGGGGCTCTGAAGGGTCAGGATTGGTCTCTTTGGACCCGGAGAAGGTGATTTCGAGGCTCGATATTCGACTTTCTATCCGCGAGAGGATCCCACAGTCAGGTGGCTCTCTGGGCGTGGAGAAGGCCAGGACAATGATGGAATCCGAGGAAATCGACACTCAACTCCTCCGCGAGGGTCGATCCACGTCGGGGAAACGGCGTCATTGCGGGAATTGTGGGCGATCAAGATATGATTCTCGGAAGTTTTTAGAGCCAAAAGATAGCTAGAAATTCCCTCTACGTTTAGCAATAATACAATTATCTCTATCTATAGTTTTCGTTGCTGGGATCGATTCAAAGTTCGAAGTCAAAGGGGGGGTGCCCGCTCGGTTGGGGTGCCCGCTCGCTTGCCATTGACGTTATCATTTCTTCAAGACCCGTTACCGACCCCTAGACCCTGGTCAGAGGCTCGTCCATTTACAGTCTAGCTCCAGCGCCCGATAGCAGTCAGTGGGGGCCTGAGGTACTGAGATAACTTGTCGCACAAGTATGGCGTGGCAAGCGACACATTCAACTACACCCACAACTACATCGCATCACCATTCTCTCTCTCGGTCGACATCGCTATCTATCCTATCCGACCTTCTGCGCCGTTCGCTCCCCCATCCTTATCTGTTCTCTCGATTGCACTCCCGCTTCGAGACATGGCGGGTTCGCACGAAGTCGACAGTGTCGGCCGCCTAAGACCAGTGCGTTTCCCTCACGTAACTATGCAGATCCTACTGACGGTGTCTTGCAGCTCTCGGAACATGTGATTCAGCAGCTGCGCGACATACAAAAGTCGACGTCGTCGTCCTCTGGGCAGCCTACGCTGCTCTCCATGGCGGAGACTCTCTCCCAGATGATCGTGCAGACCGTGCGAGAAGACGAGGGGACTCTCGGCGCTCGCAAGCGGTCGTTTGACGCTGCGTCTGCCAATCTGCCGCCGTCGAAGCGTGTTGCCGCTCGTCGTGCTGCCGAAGCTGCCGCAGGGAAGAAGTCTATGCTCACTCCATCGACATCACCTGGGCAAGCCAAACGCTCCCTGCTGCGAAGCAACTCGTCCGAAGCCGACGGGAGGCTTGGCCCGCGGCCTGCGGAGGCGTCTAGTCAGTTGCTGCAGCTCCAGACACCCCCGACGCCTGCTCCCTCTTCCATCGGCTCGCCGACACGATCTGGTTTCACCGCTGTCAACCAGTCTTCTCCGTTTGAAAGCAATCCCTCGCCACCCGCATCAGACTCATCCTCTCCTGCTTTGGAGCGCGATGTCGCGAGCGAAGATGACGCTCCAGCATCTGTCGGTCCGCGCGCGGCAGTCGAATCGAGTACGAGTCGGGGGAAGAACCTTCATGGCGTTGCTTCTTGCATTTCAGGATCCAAAAATGGCGACCGGCACGACAGCGGAGCCCCTGGTAGCGCTGTCAATGACAGCAGCGATAACTCATCACCCTCCAGCGAAGCCGGTAGCGATCTCCCAGGAACCGTGCCCTCTTCGTCGACTCATCGCGCACAGGAAGCTTTTCAGGAGACGGCAAACTGTTCCAATTCTCCCTCGGCGACGGAGACTTCTGGGCTCTCTCCTCCCACCGCGATCCAACCGCTGCCATACACTACGCCCAAGAAGTTGGCTGGCCAGCTTCCTCTCCTGGCGACGCAGCTCAGCCTGTCCCTCACGGACACGCAGAAGCTCTGCAGCAAATTGGGCTCAGCTCTCGCTCCTTTCACGACCTGTCCGGACAAAATCGATGGCATGTTTCTCCAGCTCTTCACCATGGTTCTGGGTCTTGGGGCTGTCAAGAGACTGCGCGATCTTCGCAGCAGCCTCCAACGCGAACAGATCACCCACGATGATCCTCGTGCGGCCGTCCAAGCAGCGCGGGGCATCCTTCTGCATCCCAACATTGAGAAGGTCGAATTCATGGCCGACGTCGCGCGTTGGTCGATAGCGTGTGCCCACGCGCGCATCAGCTCGTCATCTCGCGCCTGCGCCATCTCGCACGCGTACGCCGTCCTATCACTTCACATGGCCGTCGACCACGCCTTGGAACAGATATTGAAGCGCGAAGACTTCTTTGAGACCTTTTCTCCCTCTGGCATTCTGCGGCGTGGCCAGACGAGCAAGAGCACTGCGCTCACGTACCTCGCCAGCGTCTGCTATCCCAAGCTTGATGCGACTGTTGCGCGCAAGAAACTCACCGACGAACGAGCCAAGTACGCCACCGCCATCGTCATGGCCAAGCGCTTTGGCCCTGGACTCGTGCTCTTTCTATGCAATAGCAGCGGGTTTATGCGCGGTGTCGGCATCAAGTCGGAGGACCTGGTCAACAATCTGGATGCGTATTTTGGCACGCAACTCCGTGACATCTCCCAGCTGGCTCTCGAACACGTCGTTCTCCCGCTGGCGGACAACCTCCCTCTTGGCCCGCTACCCTTCTTGGACGAGAAAGCCGACCTGACCAGTTACTCGCTGTGCACGCTCTTAACCCCGCGAGAGAAGTCGTAGCGGACGTGTCAATCCGAGTTATCGGGTGGACCCATGTATCACCATCGTTGGGAACTCCTTGACACCGCACGTCCTCAGACTCCTGCCTCACTCGACGTTATCCAGTGCGTACATGCACTGGGCTTCTCCAGCCGGTGTCGACGCGCATGACGATCAGCAACACAAAACGTGGCTGGCCTGCCTCTTGCCTCTCCTGCGGCCGATGGAAGCATACGTGAGCGCACCGAGCTGGATGGATCGCGAGAGGAACTGAGAATCCTTGCGACTAGCTGCGCCTGTGAGCCGTGGCGCTTGTTCTGCCCGTCATTGCCTGTCCCTACCTGCATCGCCCGCCTTCATAGCGATCGGCATGTCCGTCTTTTCTTCGCGTTGCATCTCCGCGTACTCGCAAAGTCCAAGGGTGTTGATGAGATATCAACGTGTGTGCACTAGAGTTTCCAGCATCGAGTGATGACCAGCGCTGGCGCGGCGCATCCAAAGATACGTGACAGGTATGTCATCGGCGCATTGCTCGCTGGCTGCGATTGTGGCATGCTTGCGTTTCATTATTGTCAAGCTACCTCTTACGACAGTTTCATGCGGATGGCCAATGTGTGGCTCCGCAGTAGCAGTATATGTTGGTCACGCCCAACGCCTTTTGATCAACAGAAGATACGCGTTGACTGTGCGATTGGATCATGTTTCGTTTTCTCTTCTTTGTTGACTCAGTGAGGTGCGAACGCTTCTCGTCTGGCTGGTCTGACGAACGATCGACTGCCTCATGCCGCATGACACTTTGCAAGCTGAAAGTGACGACGCTCCACAGCCGTTGTTCAATACTATCCTGACTCCAAGGGTGTTGTCTCACGGGCGTTGCTTGTTCTTTCTCAACTCCAAATGTTCCTCTCCGAAGCAGAACGGCTGTACCCCGTCCTCTACGTTCAGGTCGTGGAGTGCATTTCGACTCTCTCACCTCTGGAACCCAAAAGTCTATTGATTTTTGAAGCAGCTGCCTACCTCTGCACATCCAAGCTGTTGGCTTGCTTGCGGGCTTCATCTATCACACGGTTCTTTACGCTGCAGGTTCTGCTCTCTCTTCTTACTGCTGCTACTTGTTCGCGGCGTCGGTGTTGTCTCAAACATGCTCACTGTGGACTCTCAACTGACAACTCTCTGCCCCATCATTGCCGCTGCGAAGCGCGTTCTTCAACTTCACGCGATTGTTTTCATCTCCTCTATCCTTGACGCTGCAGGCTCTGGTTCTGCGGCTTTGATGTTGACGTAGAGGTTCACTACACGCGCGTTGACGCTGCACCTTACTTTACGCGCTCTTCCACATCTTCCTCTTCCACCTCTTCTTCCTCTTCTACTTGTCTCTTCCTCACTACACACGTTTCACTTCTCCACTTCAAGTCCTCATATTCACATCGGTGACTGCGTCTGTCTCTCTATCTCTCTATCTCTCTCGCCGAAAAGCTACACGCGTTTACTACTTGCCTCTCACCATCTGCGCTGGTCATTATCAGCAGTCCTCTTGTGCTCCACGGTCGTCTCCTACACAAAAGGTGCATATGCTCTGCTCTCCCCTCACGATGCATAGCTAACTCTGACACAGGTGATCATGGCGTCTCGAGATCCGTACTCGTGGAGTGTTGACGAGCTGGTGACCAACGTTCTCACGGAACTGCCAGACCTCGGAGCAAAGCTCGAGAAGAACATTCGAGACCACGGTGTCACTGGCCATCTCTTTCTCGTCTACATCGACAGGCCGCTGCTCTACTTTCAATGGCGTCTACAGCGCGAAGAGATCATCGCGACATGTGCTTTGATCGAGCAGCTTCGCGTGAGGCACCCTCGTTCATCTTCGCTGAGTCGCCTGCATACGTCGGGTGATGATCTTGGCAGCCCGCGTCAGTGGACTGTCGACGAAGTCGTCTTGAATCTCTGCCAGCGCCTTCCGGCATTTCACGTTTGGGGAACTTACGTGGACATCCTCAGCATCGAGAAGCTGATTCGAGCCAACAGCCTCTCGGGCGAGGGTCTTATCGACTACGTGACCTCGACTGAGCTTTATCGTCACGGCCTCTGTCACGCGGCCAGTCACTTCTATGTCATCGATTGCGTCAGCTACCTGAGACGCTTGACGCGACCTGCTGCGCCGCCTATCCGCTTCACCAGCACGAGTGGAACCATAGCACAGTCTCCAACCACCCTGCTGGAGTTCCCAGTCGAATCCAGCTTTGAACGCTACGTGTCTACACTCGATCACGACGAGTTTCTGCAGCGTTATGCGAAGCGTTGCAAGCCTGCTGCCGCTGCACCGGACCACCACCATCACCACCATCACCACCAAGATAGCACCGCGGTTCCCAGCACAGAAGCCGTGGACGCGACAGTGCGCAAGCGTGCAAGCATGGATGATCTGCTGCCCGCCGAACTCGACGACTCTCCGAGCTCACTGTCGCCACCCAAGCGTGTCAGGACCGCGGAGCATCCGAGCAATGGCGAAGCGGGAGATCTTTTCCCGCCTGTTGTCACGCCTGTGGTTACGCCCTGGCGAGTCTGATCCCCTTGCCGTCCGTCCCATGCCTGCGAACCGTATGCCAAGAAGCATCTTTGGCCCGTTCGACGTGTCGCGACCGGCCCGTACCTACCAGCTTCCAGGTACATCCGCAGCATCTTCCTCCACCATTATCGATGTTGATGCTCTCGACGATGACACGCCCCAAATCGTGTCCACGCGCCACATTCTGAACTCGGCTCCTACAGCAGATCAAAAGGTCTGGCTGTGGAACCACCCGACCAACACGCTCCAGCCGCACCAGCTCCGTGGCATTCGCAGCATGTACAAAGCGCTCGTTGAAGAGACCGAAGGCTTTCTCCTCGCGCACGAGCAGGGTCTGGGTAAGACTGCAGAAGTGTAAGTTACTGTCGTTGACCTGTACGTCCCATATTGACTGTCTCAGTATCGTCCTCTGCATCAGCATTGTCATAGCGAATAGAGATGACTTGACTCGCGCGTTACTACCCCAATTCTTCCGGGGCAGCAAGCAGACCTCGGGCAGGTTTCGCATACTCGTCGTTTGCCCGACCAGCCTGATCCAGAACTGGGCCAACGAGCTCAGGGTTTGGGATCCACGGGAGTTTCTTGGTGCTCCTCTCACCATCGAATCCACTACTCGCAACCGGACAGCAATCGTTGACGCCTGGCTCAAGAATGGCGGCATCCTCATCACCACGCTGGCACTCATCCACAACCTTTCCGACCAAGAGATAGAGCTTGCAAACAAGCTGTTCACTTTCCGCGGTCTGCTTGTCTGCGACGAAGCTCACGTTTTGAAGAATCCCAGCACGCAAGCTTCGAAGACGGCGATGCGCTTCACAACCAAGTTTCGCATCGGGATGACGGGAACACCCGCGACGAACGCTCTGCTAGACATGCTCCACGTGTTGAAGTGGACCAACCCCAAGGAGTTTTCGCGCGTTGACCGATCTCATGCGAGGTACAAGACCTTCTTCGCGTCCAAGGCAACAGACGATGATCTCCTGCAGCTCAACGAAACCCTCGCCCCTCACATGGATCGATGCTGCAAGGCCGACATTCCAGATCTGCTGCCGCCCAAAACCCATTTCGTGCTCACGATACCCTTACATCCGGATCTGGTCGCCGAGTACAACAGTACTGCAGGCGATGTGCGCTCGCAGTCCTCCGGTCGGGATGCTCTGGTCGCCACCTTTGCGCGGGTGGACGGTCTCATCCGCCTCCTCGATCACCGTCAGACCCTACAGAAACACCGGCTGCAGCATAGCCCTCACCTCACCACCGAGCCCCTATGCGCTGCCGACGACGAGATTTCCGGCAAGCGCAACGTTCTCAAGGCCATCGTTCAGGCCAGCATCGACGCCCAGGATCGGGTCGTCGTCTTCTCCCACCTGCCGGCTATTCTCGAAGGTCTCCGCCACGCGTTGTCGAGTTGGGGATTCACCAGCGTTTTGCTCACCAGCAACACGCCCTCGCACAAGCGCGTCGAGGTGGTGAAGAACTTTAACACGGGCACTGAGCACGTTCTCCTTGCCTCCACCGAGGCATGCGGGGTCGGTCTCAATATTCAGGGTGCGAATCGCGTCGTGCTCTATGACATCAAGTTCAAACCTACCGAGGAAGCCCAGGCAGTTGCCCGCTGCCACCGCACCGGCCAGAAGAAGCACGTCTACATCTACCAACTGGTAACTGGCGGCACTTGCGAAGAGGTCATGTGCGCCTACGCTCTGCGCAAGATGCGGATTCACGATCTGGCCCTCGACGGTGGTACAGACGTTGGAGATCCCGAGAATCTGAGACGCGCGCTGTTCCGTCAACATAGGCTCGTCGATCCTGCTCCCCTCGATGGTTTGGTGGCATTGGATCCCTTGGGCATTGGTCGGATTGCCAATGCGAACGGCTTGATCCTGCGTGGTAGCTTGTTGCAGTCCTATCGCACTGGTTCGGCTCAAGCTCAAGTGTGAGCGAAATGGAGAGCCGCGCGAGCTGTTCGGAAGCGCTCGGTGTCGGCGATCGTTACTTTGTGGTTCATGTATGTAGCTAACAAGGAGTGCTAGCTCTGTCCCTGGCCTATTCCAGCGCATTCTCTGATGATGTTGCGTGCTCTCGTGTCGTCGTCACTGATTGATCATTGCCTGCGTGTCAACCCACAAGCCCATGGCCGTTCTGGTTCTGGAATGTGAAGCTTTTGACGTCGGCTACAATCGTTCTACCCATTGTGAACCTGTAGACCTGCTTCACCGCATCCATGGGTTTCACCCCGCCAATTTTTGATACTGCCATTCCCGAAATTGCTCGAACCCAGGGCGAGGTCCTTCGGTCTGTCTCTCTTCCCGGTTTGAGGCGTCCGGCAGGGTGCCACGAAGGCCATGGTCCCCGAGCTGGTGCTCTCGCGTCGCTGGTAGTCTTACCACTGTCACATTGAAGACAACGCAACAGATTAGTTTTGTTGCACTGTGGACTTCACGGACAGAGGTGGCAGCTTGGTTGATTGACTCGAAGACGACACTTGTGTATGGATTCTACGTTGAGTGAAATCATAAACCCTTTGGCGATTCGCGCAATTCAATTTCAGTGCGATTTTGTAATAAGTGTTACAAGATCTCGCTTAAACCTTTCAGCGATTCGCACAAATGTATTTAAGACTTCCTTCAACGTAGAATCTACTCGCAAGAGTGTCCTCTTCAACAACAATCAAGTCGTCTCCCGTCAATGAACTAGGGCTGCCACCTCTGTCGTGATATTCAACTTGCTACAATAAGTTTACATTTAGTTCTATAATACGTTTACATTTCGTCGATTAAGTTAGTTAACTTAATCGGAATGCATATTATCCATTAACCTGATCAGCTTCAGTACTATTCCAACCCTTTGCAACGTGATATCCCAGCAAGTCACACTGATGAATGCACCCCAAATGAAGATACGCGATTCTGTTCCTTCGTACAGGCCTTCAACTTGCGTTTTCGCCCGTGCTGGAAAGGGGCAGTTTCGTAGGGCGAATGGCTTGCCTACATATCGGCTCCACCGTTCCACCAGCTCGCCATATCGGGACTGCTGCGAGTACTGATACCTCGGCCCACCCGGTTTACCCGTTCCTTGAGAGGAAAAGACTTGGGCCATCGCGTTGTCCACGAAGCAGGCGTTGCTGGGAATGTGGGATCAGGCATCCTGTTCGGGCGTTCCAATCGCAGGACTCCTCGCAATCTTGTTAACCCAGCTCATTCTCAACGACATGCGGCACATGACGAGGTGCTGTCGATGCGGCAGATCTGACTGGGGGCAAGCCAGACTTCCTCATGGTCAAGTCAACCACTTTGCTCGCGCCTGCGCAGCTACGTCGGCCTCGAGTGCCACCTAGCCAAACATGTACGCAAGAGCCTGGGCACTCAGTCTTTCTGCCGGGTTGTAGAGGATGTACATCCTGTCTGGGTGGCGTTTGCGAACGTGCCGAAAGATGGCCTCGAAGCCATATCCATCGTACCCGCCGCCATCCTTTAGACAATTGTAGATAGGACAGCCCTGCCCTGCCACCATTACCAGTTCAGCAGCGCGCTTGGCATAGAACCTCGCCTCGTCTGTTTGCGCTGGCAGGTTGCGAGTCGGGTAGGCGTGATACAGAAAGTCGATTACCTTGTTCAGGTCCAAGTCGCGATCCGGAATATTGAACCGATTGTACTGAAGTACGCGTCTTCTTGAAGGTCGCCGCCGCAGAATCTCTTCAATACCGGCTCGCAATCTCCGCTCAAAACCATCTCGACAGACGCGCAAGAACGCAGCCTCCCAGATGGGCATGGCCTGGCTGTCGAAGAGCAAACGCACCCAGTCGGCCGTCGGAGGGGTTGCGCTGGTACGGAAGGTAGTGGGCAGCGACGGTGCCGTCGTCATATCTGCCCAGCGGAACGAGTGCGTCCCGAGATAGTAGTCCACGTGCGGATTGGGTGTGCTGTTTTGTAGAACGCCGTACATCTGTGGCAGCTGCCGCAGGATATCGTCAACGAGTTGGTGGTCCGGGTGTTCGGTAGGGCAGACAAAACTGAGGTATATCGAGACCCCCATCCGCATATTGCTCAATGTCATTGCGCTGCCAAACCACTCCTCCGACGGGAGAACCCTGATTGGGGCTTGACCGGGGAATGTGAAGTAGGCGTAGGTCTCACACTGCTCGCACGCTGAGGCTCCCCAGTACACTCCGGGGCTACACCAGTCGCCAACGTGGACACAGTGACCGTCGTTCCGTTGGTGGCGTAGTGCCGTTGCGCGATAGTTGATCTTCGTGGTAAACGTCAAGCCGAGCAGGCATTTCCACGGCCGACTGTACGTCGGCGGCTTCCTCCAGCGAGGCCAAAACTCAGCTTGTTTCAATGCCAGCTCGTCTGGGCAGCGATGGAACCACCACTTGTTGTTGCGGCGGTGCCCTCTCTGGCGCCGAAGGGCATGATACCACTGCCGAGAGATAAGCGGAGCCGTGGTAAACAAGGTAGAGGGCGCGAGGAAGCTTGCCACATGGTACAAGATGCTCACGGGTAGAGACCGAATCGACGCAGCGGCAGGCAGGTTGGCGTTGTTCGCTTGCGCGGCCATGGCGATGTTGATCAGCGTCGGTGGGCAGAGGGCTGGAGGGTTGGCGATGAGTCCGGGCGAACAGAGTCAGGTCGAGTCACCTTATGCCCCTCATGACAACAAAGAGTCATCTGCCAAAGGAGGAAGCCCGGTCGTCCGAGATCAAAGACCGAATCAGCCACTCTCCACCACGAACAAAGCACCGAGACACCAACCACAACGCTGGCTGCTGTTGCTGTGAGCGATGTACAGGAGTCTTCGAGAGGCGCTCAGCAGTGGCAGATCACGCCATCCACCCAGGCATTGGTGCCCGTTCGACATGCGCAGGGGACCACCCTATACGATTGATCAGTCCAGTTCAGTTCACAACCACAAGAGGCGGCAGCCGGGCAGATAGAACGATAGATAGCTGGCTAGTGAAACATCTTAGGGATCAGGGGCAGCACGAGCCTTTGCACATCCTTCACCGCGCCCTCGTCTGCCGCCGCGCTCGACGTGATGCGATCGTGTCCTGTTTGACCGGAGACTCCTCACGCCGCCTTCTTTCGCTTGTTGCTGCGCACAGATGTCACCTCTGTCGTCGTCTGCGACAGAAAAGCGAGTGTGCAACGCCGTATGAAGACTATGGCGTACCGATGTCCGTGGTTCGCCGTCCTCGATATCTCCTGCTGGAGCTCGGTAGGGCTCGCGAGCCTCGCAATGCGATCGAGTTCCCTCCTCCCTTCCGCCGCGTGGTCGTTGTCGAAGAACACCTCGGCTGGTTGAATGATGCGCATTGCCGTCACCGCGACGACATTCGTTCCCCCATTGCTTTCAGGATCCCACGCTCGAAACTCGACGGCGCCATTTGCATGCGCAGTTCCATAGACGATCTGATCAAAATGGCCATTAATGGTGCCAATCCGGACCCAGACCTGACCGGCAAAGGCAGCCAACACGTTTTCCTCCACCGTCTCGATCCGTCGTACCTCCTCTCGGCTCTGGCTTGGGTCCCTGGCTGACGACGTGTCGAGGCTCTGCAGCTGATTCACGGCCGCCCCCGCACCTTCGTCGACTGACAAGTCCTGCGGCAGGAAAACCTGCTCGGCTCTGGTCGAGTAGCTTCTGTGCCGCTGGCTCTCTCGCTCAAGAGAGGTCTCGCCCGTGCCATCGTGGCCCCTCCGCGCCGTTGTATCCCAGTTGAGGCGTCGTCTCGTCCAGTTCGGAGGTACCTCGTTGTCAGGCGCCGGAAACTCCTCGTCCGCGCTGTCAAAGTCGTCGTCGACTGTCGCGTAATCGTCGTAACCTCCCATCTGGAACACTGGGCAGCGCAGCGCCGGGTTGAGCAGTCTCGATGGGCGCGCCGCTGACTGTGGATGAAATGTCACCTTAGTACTCGGTCTTCTTGAAAGATGGTAGACTCACCTAGCTCAGATGCAATCCGTTGCGTTCTTTGTCACCAGTGCTGGGTGGACATCTGATGTCAAAGAGCGTCCCGCGTCCAGCAATTCATCTCCTCCACCGCCACCACTGAGTCTCGGCCCCTGTCGCCGTCAGCTTCTCACGCACGAGAGTTCCGGTCTTTGTCGTCTTGTGTACTTGGTTCTTTGACCTGAAAAGCGAGTCCCGGAGCGGCCATACCCAGTGCCGGGAGAGGACTCGACGACCAGGCCGCCACGCCAAACCCGTCTCTGGAAAGATCCGCAACGCAAGGTCTTATCAAAGAACCTGGTGGACCCATCGCGTCGTCTCAATAACTAGGCTGCCTGTCGCGCGTCGCTCGCACGAAAGCACCAATTGCGCCTCCGGGGACCCTTGTTATTTGTGCGGAACCAGTGAAACTCTCCGCGAGAATAAGAGCCTTGGTACCCTGTTTTCTACCCGTGTAGTCGATGCTGATGACTAAGCCGTTACGTGGTTGTGGCTCGAGCCATTCGTGAGATTACATAATCTCCAACTTCACCCGACCGACGTCTCGGCATAAACTCGCCAGCTGGCTGCACATGTCGCAGGACTCAGCGGCGTTTGCGGGAAGGGGGGAATAGGGATGAGCAGCAAAACAGACTACCAGCGGTAGAGCGGCCCTATGAGATGCAAAACATAAAGTGGAAAGATTCATCAGCCGTTACAATAAGGGCTGGTACATGATGTGGTATGATGAGTAGAAAAAGCCCAAAAGGAAAACCAGAGGGGGATGGGTGATATCAAAAAGCAAGTGATGACTCCTGGGTATAGACCGATGCTGCTGATCCTCAAGTCGTATGCCAATGCGATGCGTGGGAAACGGAAAAGATGGAGAGATCCCAAATTGAGAAGGAAATCAATTCGTCAAAACGTCGCAGGAAATCTGTCGTGGAAACAAGAGAGTTGGGGGACGTACACCACCAGGGTGTGTGTGAGTATTCACGAGCACCAGACTTTCGCAGCCTGTTGCTCATGCCCGGCGCGCAAAACGCATGACATGCTCTGCCTTGAGCCAGCCGACCTTGTCAAAGGCCATCCAGAGCTTGCTGGCCTTGTTGACATCAATCTTGCAAGCCTGCTGGCTGTCGGTCTTGCGGAACTCTTTGCCAATCTCCAACGCGCGCACGCGGGCAATGAAGATGCGGCGCTTGCTGGTGAGATAGGTTGCGCAATCCAGTCGCAAGTTGGCTGCCAGCGACACCTCGTCCTCGTGCAGCAAGTGGCGATGGGGATCGGATCTCAAGTCCAATGGAGCGCCCTTCCACTCCACCTTGAGCGAGTTGGGACGGTCGGGCAGAAGTCGGCCAGGGCGTCAAAGTCTTTGTCCTCGCGCGTCGAGACCGTACGAGCAGCGGCGGCAGCGGCAGCACGACCAGGCTCTGGCGTCGTACTGTCGCGAGGCTTGCGCGCAGGCTTGCTGGCTGACGCTTTGGGAGCCCGCGGTGGTTTGGCAATGGGGCTGCGAGCCACGGGCTTGGGGACAAAGGTCTTGGCCGGGCGAGGAGCGATTTGCGGCAGTGGGCGAGAGGATGCTGAGCCTGGGTTGGAGCGAGCTCGCTGGCGCTGGTCCTCACGCAGGTATTCCAGCTCGCGGGCGTGCCAGCGGACGGGATTCGTCTTGAAGGCGGCCATGATCCGCGAGGTGAAGTTCAGCATCAACTCATAGTCCTCCTTCTGTGGTGGTGATGCCGCTCCCATGCGCAGATTGATCGTGTCAAGCTTGCGCGCCGCAATGTGCTCCTCCACAATGCGCTTCTGCGTCACAGCCGCCTCGTCGTCGTCGACAAACAGTGGACGTGGTGGTGAGGCTGGGCCGGTAATGGTCTCTTGACTGGAGGGGTAGAGGACGGGGTCGACGACGAGTTGATGCTGATGCTGCGCGCCCAGCACGGGCTCGTCCACCGCGACATTGCGCACGTTCGTCGGAGACCTTGGTGCTTCTGCAGTCGTAGCAAGTCAAGCCCTTCTTGAATTAGTTTCTTCTCGGGTTTCGAGACGAACTGCTTACCTGTCCTTGGGCTGCTTGACCGATGTAAGGCTGACATCCCCGCTCATATGGAAGGGTTTTGACCGTGGTGCTTTGTCGTCCCGTCATCTCTGGGCTCACCTTGGTCACAGGTCCGCCCCAAGGCATCATCTGGATAGGCCAAGGGCTCAAGTATCCGCTCGCCGGATATGAAACAGTGACACCCAGCTTCATTCTCTGCTATCCATATCAACTCTGGGAGCTTCTGACGTGGATACGAAGCCACGAATGCCAAAGAACTGGACAAAACTGGCGCCTTGTCGGTTGTTACGACCTTTTGGGCTACGTTCTCGCAATTGCCCGGGAGAAACACTGTCACATGCACGTGACCTACTAGCCTGTAACATCCTTAGTTAAACCCCTCAGTCGAGGGGATAGTTAGCATCTTCACCATCAATTCACCATTCAACCCTCATAAGTCGTGATCATCAACACTACGGCTGCTATGGCATGCTCAAACAGATTTTAGAAGAGCCTCCAGCATCATCTGCAGAGTTGGGCGAACTCACGATCGCGCAACAGTGCAACGCGCCCATCATACAAGCACCCGTTGAGATTGACGGTGATGACGAAAGAACCTTGATCAAATGGTTCACAGATTGCAGAAACCTAGAGGAATCTGGGTATCTCATTATCTTGGGAACGGATGACACCTCGATCTACCCGGTGCGGTGGAAGAGACCTGGCTTGCTCCTTGAGAAAGAGAGACGCAGAAGATGTGGTAGGTCTACTTCGCCTCTGCGTTGGAGGATGTAAGCTCGATCGATGACTGACTTTGATCAGGGAACGACGCTGAAGCCCAGGTGCGCTTGAGAGAGGAAGACGCAGCTGAGCCGCAGGCACAACGGATATATCTTCCATCGACAACAGAACTCGTTGCGGAAGACGATAGCATTCTGGAAAAGGTCGAGGTTGCCCGCTATCAGGAGCTTTTTAAGGCATTGAGTATTGGTGGTGATTCGGACTAGATCGAGTGCTTTGGTCCATTTACGACAAGAGAGAGGCTTGACACTGAATGTGAGAAATTTTCTTCTCAGCGATTGTCCGATGAGCGGCAGGTTGGGGAAAGGAGCTCTTCATTGATAATCATCTCAAGTAGAAGAATGAGTCGTTGAGGTATAGCTCTTGGAAGCTGTTAACCCCACCACTATTGATGTTGAGATTTTGATCACGTATCTAGTATCATGAGCTCCAGCAAGCCCAAGGTTTGGCTTGTTACAGATCGAAAGATGATAAAGAGACTTTGGGTTGTCGAAATGGTGCGGACATCAGAGCTGGATATTCTCCAACGAGCAGGGCACTGAAATAATTGCTTTGGGGATTCAGAACTCCATTTGGGTAGCTGCTGGCATAAATTCATTCATTCAGTCCAAAGGTATCAACTCGCATAGTCCAGTATAGATGGGCCTTGTATCTTTGCAAGACTACTCATTGTGACCTTCGAAATCCCGTTGCGTAGAAGAAGACTCATCAACTTTGAGAGGATACCCAGTTGTGTAGTCAAGTTGAACAGGAGAGAAAGCAGCCTCTGGTCTGCAGCTCTTACCAGGTCGCAGCTGTTATCCGCGACGAGCTGATCAAACTCCTGGATGAGCCTATCCACCCCCTGAGAGTTTGTCAGCTCGCTTTCGGCCACCAAGGGTCTTGGTGTGAATGGACTCTCCATGTTGAGGTCCGTCCAAGAGGCATTGATAGCCTTCCAAGTGTCATTCCACCCGACAGCGTCCTTGACCTCGAGCGTGGTAAAATCCTCTGCCTCTCATGAGCGGGTGTGAACAAAGTTGACAGCAGCCATCCCTTCCGCTGCAGCCCCGTCCGTGATCTCGAGGTACTTGAAATGCAGCTCGAGAGAGAGGAACCTCACTCCGTTCACGTTCTGGCCAGGCTCGTTCCCCCTCGCGCTGGAATCGGCCACGGGTTCGCCCTGGGCCCGGGTCAATCGATGGACCGCGGTCGCAAAGAAGGAAATTTCCCGCAGGTTCTTCTCAGGAGCAGACTTTTCCCTCTCCGTAAAGGCCTTAGCCAATTCGACGGGACTGTCCAGCACCAGCTCGTTCAACTTCACTGCCCAGGCTGCAGTCTCCTCATCAAGCCCGTTCATGAAGACGGCCCTAAAGACTTCCTCATAGGTGAGATCTCCCTCGCCGTAGCTCGCAAACTGGTGTCGAGCCTCCAGTTTACACTGGGTGACGTACTCTGTCGAGCGACCTCGAAGAAACGTAGGACCCATTGTCCAATTGATGCAAAGAGATGACGCAACTGCGCTCTCAAGGGGGTGGGTTGGCAAAGGTGGAAAAGAGCGTCAGCCGGTGACCCAGACTGCGCAAATTCGAGGGTGGAGGCGTGCTCAACTTGAGCGGTTTCTCGTGAGCAGACGATGGGACTATTCCGCAGGCCTCATGGAGTCTTGTAGCTCGTGATGACTCTCTCACCTCTGCAGATCAGGCTGCACTTCGTGGGCCGTGTGATTGGCCATACTGACGCTGCTTACAAAGCAGATCACCTGCTCTCCTAGCAAGAGTCTGGGGGGTTTCAAGGGGAGGTGTCGACGCGTGACGCGTAACCCTTTCTCCCGTACACAGCAACTCCAAGTCATGGTGTCTCAATAACCATCACAGCGATTGAGATTCTGTTGAATTCTCTTCGTTTGCCTTAACCAAAGCTATCGATTGGCGTGAGTAGCACCCTCTCTGGGTCATTATTGACAAAGGTGTAGTTGTTCAAATGCCGTTGCGATGCCGAGATCCTCCTCAAACCAGTCTGCTGCCAAACGTCGAGGTTCACAGACGCCGAAACATTACAGCAAAGCTTGTGGAGTCCGCAAGCAGAGGGCTCAACGATCGTCAGTGAGAGCTCGTCTCCTGCGGACCTCGCTGGTGATCTGGTGGCCCGAGTCAAGTCAGCGGTGGGCTTTGACGTTCGCCCGGGTCGACTCGACGCGATCAGATCTGCATGCTCTCTCCAGAGCTTGTACATATCTGCCCGGGAATCTGGAAATTGTGACCATGGCCTCTTCAATACTCCTCGTGACAAAGATGGCGATGCGATGTTCTCCACCTGCATACAACACGTTTGCCTTGCTGTTTGCCTTGGCTGCCGGGGCGTGGTTGACAAACCGAGTGTGATCTGTTCGGAACGCATCCATGTTTATCTCGTTGTTGAGACTGAACATGCAGTTAATATTTTGATCCTCAGATGCAGAAAGGCAGAGCGAAAGCAGTTGGCGACAACCGACGCGCGGCGCAGTTCAAGCATGCGACGAAACGATGAGACAATAACACATCACGCGAAAGACTGAAGCCTTGTTCTCCATGCACTCACCCAGTGTGGCCATCTTTTGACAGCTTTCGGTCCACCTTTGCAACGAAGGCAAAATCACAGGTCGTATGCGCGCCCCAGGCATGGCTCGGGGCAGGAGGTTAAGGATGACGGGCCAACTCACATCGCAATCGTATTAAAATCCGTACGAGAGAATCATGCATATTGCAGATATATTCTTAATAAGCATGATTCTTGCAACAACTCGTCCCGCTTGATCCTATTGGGCGTGCTCGTGCCGCCGACGAACGGGGTTCTGTATGCTACCTTTGCCCACGTCCTGGGTCTTGTGTTCTGATCGACCATGGTCACGATAAAGAGGGGGGAGGGCAAAGGTAATTCCATAAGTGCTAGTAGCTTCATCAAACGCTTGTCTGATATGTGCAACTTGACACTGGAAGACGGCGAAGAACATCCTTACCATGGATCTGAATACCAACGTAGAAACAACACTAGTGTGCAGGTGATAATGAGTGTGTTCTCATCATCTAACTCAGCAGGTTGTAGGGCGTGGGTAGAAGAATTTCGTCACGAGAAGAGGCAGTAGTATTGTCGAGTCCATGGGCCACAAATTGAACCGGGCCTGCACCATAAAGATTATCGGAGGGCATCTAAAGAGACTTTTGATGCTGTAAATCTGCCGGTGGGCAGCCCCAGATCATCACACACGGAAGTGCAGTTAATCACCATCTGCAACACACCTGAAGTACTCAGCTTCACGACTTGCGAAAGGTGCCGATGAAAGAAATGTCGATGATCGACTTGATCAACTGACCACACAGGGCTATTCATGAGCTTGGAGACGCTTCGACTTGCGTTTCGGACGCCCAAGGTCAGTCAGAGAACACCTCTTTGGGCTGGCTTGGACGTGCGAGAGCGCGAGAGGGTGTCTCTAGCTTTGGTAAAGACAGAAAGAGAGAGAAAGCCAACGCCGACAAACCATATTTTCCAGAGCAACGGAAACCCAGATCACTTGCCTCTGACACTCCCGACGAACTGCCAACTCACGCGACCATCGCATCATTCTCGTCGACGGCAGTACCGTTCTCGTCGACGGCAGTAGCGTTCTCCTGGTCGTCGACTTGATCGACCGCCGCCACCAGCGCCCGGAAGTAGTGGAGAGTAAGCTGCTCATCAGTGCGACCCGATGGCACCCGTGACGAGGACATGTACACCCAATCGGGGATGAAGCGATCGAAGGGCAGCTTGTAAATGCAGCCTCGGCCGCGAGCGCGCGCTCGCGGGCGAGGGAAGTCGATGTCGGGCACAGCGCGCGTCAGGCCGGTACGAAGGGCCAAAGGGAGGTGACACGCAAAAGTGAACGTATCGCGGTCTCGAGTTGCGTAGACGAAGTTGTGCGAGACTTCGTCTATACCGACACGTATCCAGATGGTGAGGTGGTATGTCAGAGCCAACTCCTGCAACTGCAAGAACATAGGGCTGCCAACAGGTGGCAGAGGCTCCCGTCTCTCCAACCATTCGCGAAGGTTGCCGCCGGCGACCGTCCAGAGACCTGCGTCGCTCACTTCGTCGAACACCACCGCATCGGCACTGGTGTAGCCGTCCCACCACTTCCGCGCGATGCGAAGATGGCCAAACGTATAGTTGACGAAAGGCATAGTGCGTACGAAACTGAACTTCGATGTCAGCCCAGATTAGCTCGAGTGAGAGAACGACAGCAGAGCAACAAGGCACAACAACGTACAATGACCACGCGACGAACAGGCCGCTGATAACGTACTTTTGATGATCGTGAGTTTATGTCGTAGGCAGGTGAGAGAGGCTGAGCTGAGGTTGGACGCTGATGGAGGTTAAGGTGAGGTTGGATGCTGATGGAGGTTGACGTTGGATGACAATAGAAGCAGAGGAACCCGGAAGAGGAGAGCGAAGGCCTGCCGACTGTCGATTCTGACCATAACCCTTCTCGCCAAGCAGAGCATTCTCTCGCGTTTTTTGTCACTCCCTTTTCCTGCCAGCTGCAGCATAATTTTACGCTTAGATAACTCACCGTAGAATAATGAGACTCATGAATGAAGCTTATGGCAAGAGTGGAAGCTGTTTCGAGATGGATCAGCCTATAGGCTTCGAAACTAGTCGCACGGCAACTAGGTTTGGAGGCAGCATGCATGGGAAATCGTATATGTCATCGTCAGAGCTCATTCACGTTACGAAGTCACATGGCTACTCACGAGAAACCCTGTGAGGTCCGTTGCAGAGACAGTGCCAGGCTTCCCACCCAGTGTTGTGACACGGCAATGGGTGTGACGATGAATGGTATTGGTTTGGATGAAACTGTCTCGATCCCCCTGCAATAGTGGCTAACTATGAAGCTGATCAGTGGTCAAGTGATACACAGCCCGCTCCATGTCTTCATCGATCTCGCTCTCACTGGCGAGCAGGCTTCGTACTCCGATAATCTGGATATCTGAAGATTCAGAATCATCAGTCTGCATACTCCGAAGCTTCTCGGCGTGTGGTCACGCGGAGTCCTTAACCTAGGATCCTAGTTTATCACCAGCTCTTCATCCTCTTCGATGTTCCTCGTGGCAAAGATGGCGATGCGATGTTCTCCACCTGCATACAGTACTTTTGCTTCGGTATTTGCCTCGGCTGCTGGGGCATGGTTGATAAATCGAGTTTCGTTCCCTATCCGGAATGCGTCAATGTTCCTGTCTGTGTTCAGGCTGAACATATAGTTGATGCTGTGCTGTGTGTATACAGCTTCTCGACGACTAGCTTCCTGGTTGCTAATGGCTTCACCCACGTATTCCCCGATAAACGCTTTGGATGGTATTCGCTCAGAGGAGAACAACCCGTTGCCGGCCTTGACTTTGTGATAATGACGTCTGCTTTGAGTCCCATCTGGAGAGCGACGTTTTGGCAGCCAGTCTGCATCGCAGCAGAGCCCGAGAGGAGCTTCTTGTGAGAACCACAGTCTGAGCATAATGTAGAATCGCATTCTCTATTGAGTTCTCGACAAGCGCAGTTCATATTCTCCTGGCAAGTCGGACCGTTCGAACCGCAAGCACCTCCTCTGAGCGACTGGATGCGAATTTGACCCACCGACACACACGACGTGGCCGCAGGCCTATGTTGGCCATTGGTAAATTCTGAAAGCAATCGTTCTTGGTGTGGCACCGTCAACGCAGAGACAGAAATGCTCACAGACACCTGTATGTCTGCAAGGACTTGGTTGATCTCTCATGTTATGCAGGTGAGTTGAAGTCTTGTCTCCAAGGCTTTCGGCGGGCATGACTCGAAGATCTCGATCATACCACGCCTAGCTCTGAAAGCCCACAGGCATCCAAGGCCTTGACCGCGTGTTGGTGCTCGAGCTTCTGCTGCCGATTGAACTCGGTTTTCGAAGGCGGTCGATGTAAGCCGCCATCTCCTCACACGAGTAGTCGGTGGGCTTGCTGTCATATGTGAGCAGAAATCGCAAGACTGGGTATCTTTACTTACCACCCAAAGACTTTTGCAGAAGGAAGGTAGTGAAAGCAAATGCTGATGTAGAAGAAGAAGAGAAGAAGGGAGTCTGGGAAATCAGCGCTCTTTATATATGCGGTCTCAGACGTTCCTACCTGGAGAGCCGAACAGAATCATCGTCCTTGATCTGAATGACAGAGGGCAGGACCGTGACACTGACATGTTGTGACGCGCTGTCTGATTGTGCCAGGCACGGTAGCAACGCAGGAGACGTCCCAATAACTCGCACATGTCTGCATTCAGGGGAGATGTCTTTCATCCGCGCGTATCGAGGCGAGCGATTCAGCCCATGCGCTCCTTTGCCATGGACAATGCAGCTCCAAGAAGACCAAAACGTTGCGTAGGAGACCTCGGATTCAGATCTCTCACTACTTTGCAAGTGGAGCGATTGTCCCGTCCGACTCGTGCAGGTGGGATTCAGAGTCAATCAGCTCAACACGGTGCCCATCCTGGACTTAGACATTCGTTACAGCACTAGGACAGGTGATCGCATTGGCAGGCTATGATGCGAGCGGTGAATTTTAAGTCTGTTAAGGCTATCCAGGGTAGGCGGTCGTAGACAGCCATCCCACCGGCCACTGACACATCTGCCGTGGTAACGAAACGGTCACACCACCATGTCATCTTCTTCCTCCTGTTTAAGCCTTGCTGCGATGCGGATGGCTCTGGATGTAGTCGAGCGGGCAGCACCTGCACTCTCACCTGTATGTTTGCGCCTAGGAGTTGTCCTCGTTTTCGTCGGACTATCGTCCGGAGCACCCACCACCTTCAGCATCCTGAAGTCCTTGGAAACGGTAACCGACCAGAAAAGCCCAGTCGCCGGCCCTTCAGCAATCTTCTTCAACGCATCATCGTTCCCATAAGACCAACGCTCCGCTGGCAGCTTCTCCTTCTCTTCGAAAGGCGTGGTCAAGGACTCGGCGACGGGAATGTCCTCACCTTCAGTGATACTCTCCGTGTCTATGATTCTCCCCGAAAGGTCCTTCTTCCGCAGGACGGTAACGGCCAAGGCCTCTTCAAAAGTCCCGGCCGCGTGCAGGGTGTAGGTAAAGACGGGTTTCTCCTGGCCCATGCGATGTCCACGACCGATAGCCTGCCGCTCCCACTTTGGATCGTAGCTCGAATCGTACAGGACAATGCGGTTGGCACACTGAATGTTGAGGCCCGTGCTGCCGGACTGGGTTGAGAGAACGAGAGCAGCAATCCGTGGATCCCGTGAGAACTGATCGAGATTGGCCTCCTTCTCTTCGCTTTTCTCTTGGCCATATGTCAAGACCCCAAATCCCCAAGCACCTATGCGCTCCGCCAGTCGCGCGACCGTGGCCACGTAATGTGAGAAGATGATGACTTTGTCCCCGCGAGTGGCAGAGTGTTTGATGATCTCTCGCAGCACGCGTTCTTTCGGGCTCTCTTCGCTCGCGTGGCACAGCCTCCTGAATTGGGTCTTTTGATCCTCCGTAAAGGTTTGCCTCCCATTGACGTGGGCTAGGAAGTGCATGGGCCCGTTGCAGACGAGTTGCAGGTTGTGCTTCTTGGCTAAAGCCAAGACTTCCATCATCTCAGCGGTGTCTTGGCCGGCCATGAGCTGCTTTCGAACCAATTCATATAACTGCTTCTGCGCAGGCGTGCTGTCGAGAACCAGAGTAAAGTCGTCCCGACCGAGGAGATTGATATAGGCAGCTTGGCTCTGTGACATGCGATGCATGGTCGAGCCAATGAGCGCGGCAATCACCGGAAGATGTACTTCCTCGAGGGTGCCTTTCCTGAGATCTGCCTCACTCAGCATGTCCTTCTTCTGCAGCTCCTTGCCACGAAAGATACTCGGGTTGACGAGCTCGAGGAGATCGAACAACTCGCTGAGGCGGTTGCTCAGGGGTGTCCCTGACAAGCCGATGCGCAGCGTCCGGGTGGAGCTAAAAGCATTGATCGCCTTGGCCAGATCGCTAGTAGCAGTCTTGGCGTGATGAACCTCGTCGACAATGAGGACATCGGTGGAGAAGAAACTCATGGGGAGCTGGGAGCGCTTGTGCATCAGGCTGACGAGGTCCTTGTTGATGATGAGCAATCCTCCCCGCCCGTGCCACTCCTTCAGCGTGCGGACTCGCTCGCCAGACGAGGATATCTCGGCGGTCACGATGAAGATGGGTTCAAGAGTATTGTCTTTGTCCCACTTTGTTCGTTCGTCTGCCCACTGCTGCACGAGTGGCAGCGGGACAATAATGACGGCCTTGCGGACCTTGAGAATAGGCGGCATAAGCGGGCCAAATTTGACGTCTTTGGTAGCTTTGACCAGCGTTCGTAGCAGTGTGATTCTACCGATTAGCATAATCCCTCAACAGGTCCACGGCTTACGATGTGACAGTCTTTCCCAATCCCACATCATGAGCCAACAGAGTACCGTGGCCGGCAATTGCATTCTGCCACGTTCGCTGCATAGCTTCGATCTGATGATGGTGCAGCTTTGAAGCCACATCTTCTGGAAAGTTGATATAGCGCAGGGCGCGATTCTTTTCCTCGGGGTTGATCGGAACGATGGAGACGATGTCGGAATCAGAACTCGCAGATTCGCCTATCACAGTTTGATTATTGGAGGGCTGTATTCCCTTCACCGGACCCGGCGAAACTCTCAACCTCTTGGGTGTCGGAATGTCAGGGTTGTCTTGGAGTGCTCTCTTGCTCAACGAGCGAGAGGCAGATCCGTCCAGGGGTCTGGCCGTAGCGCGATCCTGAACTGGCGTCGACACGGGCAAGACGACTGGGTCTAGATCGGCACCGCTGCTCGAATCGTCAGGTTCCCCCGTTTCTGCCAGTGGTGGGAACTGGTCTGGCGGAGTCGATGTGTTAATCTGCTCACCTGATGCAGTCTGTTCTCGAATATCTGGAAGGGCGAGCAGATCAGGAGTGGAACCTCCAGTTGAGGTGACAGGCGCAACGGTGAGAGCGCCCAGAGCCGAAGGACTAGGGATTAGGTTTATCGCTGTCCACCTCCGTCCAGGCAGGGCTTGATCTTGAGGACTGGCATCAGCAGTTGGAGCGTGAGCTTCACGTTGATCCTCGGAACCTGAATCAGAGCCATCGGCTGGATTAGAATCCAAATTGTCGTCCTCTAAATGTGAACCAGAGCCATCGGCTGGATCAGAGTCCAAATTGTCGTCCTCTAAATGTGAACCAGGGCCATCGGCTGGATCAGAATCCACATTGTCGTCTTCTAAATATGAACCAGGGCCATCGGCTGGATCAGAATCCAAATTGTCGTCCTCTAAATATGAATCAGAGCCATCGGCTGGATCAGAATCCAAATCGTCGTCCCTCTCGCGTACCTGGGTTGCCAGAGAGGGAATTGGCCGAGTCACGGGGGTACTCCTCAGCTCGCGCACGTAGTCAGCGATGGCAAAGGCCAAGCCGTCAGTGGGCAAGCCCCAGATCTCCCGCATCCAGCTCGGGGTGATACCATGCATGAGGGCGACGCCCGTGACGTGTCGTCGCCGCAAGACACTATCCAACCATCGCCGATCGGGTGCTGGTATGCCCCAATCCTGCAACCAGTTGCGTCGGATGATGGCCTCCAGGACGGCGTCGAAACCCCACTGAGCTGCATGGCTCGATTGAGCGGGCAAAACTGCGCTCTGCGCACGCTTCCACGCCGCGAAGGAGCGACTCTTGTCTTGGTAGCCGCGCACTCGGGTCATCAACGACAGAACCGCCGTTGGACCTAGCCACCAGCGTGTTCGCAGCCAGTCCGCCGTGATCCAGCACAGCAGCATGCGTCCGTTGATCTTCTGAGCGCGTAGTGTCTGTTCGAGCGCGGCCGTGTCGGTCTTCCAGGACTCGCCATGGCACAGCTCGCGCACAAGTCGCTCCGTGTCCCAGTAGAAGGGATCGAGGTTTGGGTCGTCCGCCATTGCTCGCGTGTTGGGGGCCTGCTCTTGGTTCTGGACCTGGCGGCTGTGATATACAAGGAGTCCTTAATCCTCGGCCGCCATCGAGCTCTGCCATTGTCGTTGTCTCTTTGTGCCTGGTTGGCCTTGTACTCGACACTTCTTTGTGCGTTGGCGGTAAAGAACGTCCAGTTCCAGTCTTTCATACCCGGTGTTGGAAACGTAGACAGCTCATCTCGGAAATGGCTTTCTTTATATCGAATCCGTGACCGTGGGCCCACTCGATCCAGAGGGTGGTCCTAACCGTAGAAGAGTGAGGGCAGCTCAGGGACGGACGACAGACGCCTCCCTCCTGGTATGCCAAGCGTGACCGAAGATGACGGTCCACGACACTGCCGTGTAGCCGGTGGCCTGCTTGTTTCTGCAAAAGAGAGCGCCCGTGATGCAATTGCGCCGCTTATCGTAGGTGGAACGAGCTCTCGTCGAGGCACGGTGGCAGTTCGATTTGTGTCTCTGCTGCGCCGACTCTGGAATTCGTGTCTGGATCACCAAAGTGCTTCATCCTCTCTTCGACACGCGAAACGAAGTTCGAGACGCACGCGCGCAGTATAGCTCGGAGCGGGTGTCTAATGGAAACAATTGTGAATTGAGATCTAAAATCCAAAGAGCGCACCTTTGTAACTAGAGATTCGGACTTTGCGACGGACCACGCGGCGAGAAGGATGGGTGGCAGTCGAGCACCACCAAGTCGTATGATGGCCTGCATCGTGGGTTCCACGTCCGTCCGCCTTCTTGAAGCCAAGGAGCCTCGGCCGATCTCGACGCTCAACTGTTGCCCGCGGCTCTAACCACCTCGGCCAGCCTTGTGAGAACGGAATCGCAGAAATCGCTTCGCAGGGTCACGTCGACGACGAGCGCATCAGCATTCTCGTCAGCTGTTAGGACAGCAGTGACAGCAGGGTCCAGCTCGTTGTGACGCTGGATATCACGCCGGACGCGATTCGAGACCAGAGTCGGCGGTGATGGCATCGGCTGAAGCCAAGACGCCCTTATTATCCGCTGCAGCAAGTTGGCAGGCCACTGGCTCTCGACACGCGTCGGCACTGCCGATAGTGTTTCCTCCAAGCTGCCCGCTGTGACAAGCCTGTACGTCACGACATCCTTCTCTTGGCTGGGTCCAAGGACACGGCTTGTAAGCAACTCTTCTTCTTCTCGAGCCCAGCCGGGGTCCATGATCACCACACGATTCGCTCCCGGCAGACCAGACCCATCTCCCAGCAGACCAGACTCATGAAAGAGCGATTGTGACAACGTCAACACCAGCACTGTCTTTGCTGGATCCATCCGGAAGCTGGCAAGGATGCTGGCTTGACGAGCGATAGACGTCTCGCTGGTAATGGCGAGCGTGTTATCCGGGAACTCTTGCTGCAGGAAGTCGTGGGCCTCTACGCCCAAGTCCGCGTTAGCGCAGAAGACGATGACCTTGTCACCCGCCTCTGTTGCCGATATCACAATCGCTAACATCATACACATCTTGGGACACATGCCATCGTACTGAGCCATTGTCTGCGCAACGTATGCGTCGTTCTCAGCGAGCGAACCGCGCTCGAGACTATGCTGTGGGCGTTGGAAGTGTCTCGAGAGGACGGACGGGTCGCTGCCAGCCAGACGCATGAACTCGGTCAGCAATCTGGCTCTGGGAAGAACATGAGCATCGGGTCCAAGTTGCTCCAACAGCTCTGCCAGCTGCTTCTGGAAGTGATTGTAGAGCTCAGGCGCGAGTAATGGAGGCTGCAGGACGATGACCAGTTCCGCTTTGAGTCGCTGCATTCTGACGGCTGTGGTGTGTCCGGCCCGCACGTTCGTGGAGGAGAAAGCGGCTGCTGCAGATGCTCGTACCGATAACTGCATGCAGGCATCGCGGAGGCGCTCGAACAAGGCGAAGATGGCCCCATCAGGATACATCATCCAGACCTCCTGCATCCAGCGTGGCGTGATGTCGTGCGTGAGAGAGCTCAGCGTCGCATCGTGCCACCTCATGTTGCCGTGCAGCATCGCGCGCTCCGGGGCTCCTACTCCCCACTCTCGTTCCCAGTCGCATTGAAATATGACCTCGAGGACGTCATCTAGATTTCCAGTGCCAGTATTGTCGACGGGTGTCAGCAGACCATCGCGTTCGCTCTGCCATGCGGCGTAGGCCACGCTGCTCTCTCGGTAGGTGCGCACCCAGTTCATGACCTCGAGGCAGAATTCGTTGGGCTGCTGCCACGTCCCTCTCCGCATCCAGTCCGCCGTCATCCAGCAGAGAAGCATGCGTCCGTTGATGTGATGCTCTCGCACCGATGCGCAGAGCCGCTGTACGCAGCCCTCATTCCTGCCCGTCTCGCTCAAGGACCAGTCGTTGCGTAGCTCGTGCACCAGGTCCTCGGTAGTCCAGTGGAATGGATCGTGATCCGTTCGGTCGGTCATGACTGCAGCCCTTGATGCTGTTCACTCAGTAGGCTGAGATACCTTTGATATACAGCGGCGAAGAGTCGCAGCTGCAGACTTTGAGCATCTCGACGTCTCAGGCTTTCGAGTCTTTGCGACCTTGCGCCTTTGTGCCCTACAAAGAAATCAGTACGGGGCGCGAGATTCAGCCACACTTGCCTCCATGCTCATCGCGCGTTCTTTGTGTTGGCCAACATCCTACACCTTGCTCTTCCCCTGTACCTCGGGCTTGCCAGAGACTTGGAGCATGCTTGGTTTCGCAGATCGCGACAAGGTTCGGCGTGGACACATGCGCCGTAGCGCAACGATCCTTCGGGCGGTGAGACGGACGGCAGCCTCGTCTGCTGGAGGCCGTTCGCGCAGAGCCTCACGCAGAGCCTCGCAGCCCGCGTTACGTCTCAGCTGGGGGCCTCACCTGCCGACTGCCGCAACGGCGGCACGCACAGGCGCGAGAAAGCATCGAGTCATAACGATTGGCAGCATTTGACCTCTGCGGAACGTACTACTGTCCTCCGAGGCCAGCTGCTCCCAGATGACCGAACGGCAAGGCGAGGCGAGGTCCACGACAGTCGTTGACAGAAGGGCATGTGAGCGGAGGGACAACCAAGACAAGGGAGCGAGCGAGCGAGCAGAAGACAAAGACAAGGCGAATAAAGACAAAGCAACAACAGCATACAAGGCAGTGTCCACGCGAGCGTTCAGCCGGGCAGTAGAAATACCGCTCCTCTCTCCTCTGCTCGACAAGAAGCTTCTGCGCGTGCATGTTCGTCAGCTCGTGATCCGACGCAAAACACCATCAGTATGGCAGCCCACGCACCGCAAGCTGCAACCTACTTTGTAGACACCGTTGACCCGATCTCTGGCATATGCAGTCGTCGCGCAATAATCATGAAGAGCAACGGCAGCCTGACACAATACAACGCAAGTAGCGCCCAGACGATCGAGGTGGTCAATCTCCGTGCTGACAGTTATAGATCATCAATCTACTCAACGATGCCATGTTCGTCCACCCGCAGCTCGCAGTCGTCCTCGCCAAGCACTGCATGTCAGGTATACAACCTCAGAGTGACCGCTCCACCATTGCTGACGAGACATAGTCGTGGAGAGGCTCGCGACCGGGATGCAGAGGGCATCGTATCAAGATGGAACTGCCGGGAGACAAGTTGACATGACACTAACAGAGTTAGGAGATCTTGCCACAGGAAGCATGTTCAACACGGCGGCCGGAGAAGCAACAAAGGATACAGAAGAGGAAGACGCCGCCGCAAAGCGAGGAGAAGAGGAACAGACGGCCACGCAAAAGAGGGCCGAGCCAAGCTCCGCGTCCAACGTTGAGGACGATCAAGCAAGTAAGCGGAGAAGATGTGAGCCAAAGTCATCTCTCAGGCCGCCGGCAGCCTCCAAGAATAGAATGTCACCCCTAGATGTCGCCCAGCAACTTAACAGTATCCTCACCAAAAACGTTCCGTCGAAGGACCCATGCGCACCAGAGAGAGGAGAGCCTGGCCCTTTGAATCGACCGGGCGCGCATCTCGAACCGCTTCACACGAATCCAGCAATGCCTGCGCGAGCAGATAGTAAAGAACAGCATGACAGTAGCAGTAGCAGCGGTGTGAACAGAAGGGTATCACAGCTCTTCTCCCGCGCGCGGACTACCAACAGATGAAAGGGAAAGCCCAGCTCTATTCGCGCTTTAGACAACCAAGTTGGTCATTGATTGTCAATCCAATATCCGTGTCAACTTACGATTGTTGCAAGATGTCACCTTTGCACGTAGATTGCACTATGAGTGAGAGGGCCACATTTCAGGAAAAGGGCGACTTTCCGTGTTGAGGATGACCATTTGTCAAGAGGGACACCTTTGCTATAAATGCTCGTCCTTTGCGCAAAAGTTGAACTTTTTGATCAAGAGTCAACCTTGAAGCTGCGGGCGAGCTGCGGGAAGACGGATGAGTCAGCGGACGGAAAGCTAGACAGATTTCCAAGCGATCTCGTCCAACTTGTAAAGTCTGCCTACACACCCCTTGCAACCATGAACCTGCCGCCGCCCCGTCTCCAACCCTCCTTGCATCTAACAGCAGCTCTGCCTTTCAATCATGGGTCGCTCATGGTCTATCGACCGACGTATTCTCGCCATTGAAACGTGGGTAGAAGAAGAAAAAAGCCGCCTCGCGCGCGTACACGGCGAAGACACCTTCGAGTACAACAGAAGTCTAGAGGAGATGAGAAACCGGCGCCTTCGAGCCGGATTGTTTGACTGGGAGAATCTCAAGTATCCTAGGGCTGGCCTGCACCCAGACACGAAGCTCGCGGTTGAGGAGTTCCTACGAGGGCGTGCTGTTGAAGACTCGAGGAAGAATAGCTACGCCGGTCGAGCAATGCATTACCAGCTCTACGAAGCCCTGCATATCGAACGCCGAGATTTGTGTCATCACTTCAAACGACTTTGTGAAACAAAGGTGGACGCTTACGTCTGGCATATCCTTCACTACCAGGCTCGCAATCGACGACCACGAGACCCACGGCCGAACCCCAATACACATTCAAGCACCCAGTGCCGTACTAGACGAGTTCCTCTCGGCCCTGTGCTGACCGACACTGATATATCGAACATTGTCTCACATCTCGCGATCCACACGCACGCGCTGCTCTGAAGGGAGCATCACAACACTCCACTGGGGTGGGCATGATGCGGTTCATAGGCAGTGATGGCAACGTGCCACGCAAGGGAGAAGCGTGTTGGTCGAGAAGTGCGGCAAGAGTCAACGCAGCCCATGCTCGTGCACGCCTCACCAGACTGGCGCTGAAGAATCGCGGGGATGAAGCTGGGTGTGCAGGTCTCTTCTATGCATCCGATCACGTCCACGAACACACCGAGCTCTGAACTTCCGCCATTGCCACCAGCTGGGCATGATGAGAGCGGCACATTCTTCTCTGCGCGATTCGAATTCGTCCGGAAGCTTCGCAAGGCCGTCGTCGATATCATGGATAGCTTGAGTGAGTGGCTGTTGGTCAGTGGCAGACGTTCTATGATCGTGTCCTTGCGGAGGATCCACATCGAATGGAAAGGCGTTGGCTGTCAACCTGCTGTCAGTGGTCAGATCTTGATGATGCCAGCGAGACTCGAGTCAACGCTCAAAGATCGCTATCCTCGGGCTGAGATGCTTCGACCGTGCGTGGTACAAGTGCAACCAGAAGCACGTCTTCCGCGGCAAACACGACATATACGTCACCAGCGAGTCAAGTCTGGACGAATGGGCGAAGCTGCCTGGCCTTCTTGACTACCTCAGAGATAACCCTCAACGAGCGTTCATCGTCCACATCAAACCTCCAGCCTATTTCAAGGAGTCTATGCTACCCGAGGGAATCCTCTAGACGGATAGGCCGGATGATCCCAGCTCGCAGAGCGGTTCAACGCAACCATCGACAATTTCGGCACCGCCGATATCCCGGTCAAAGAGTCACACGAGCCGCCAAAGCATCGCCTGACTCGCAAGTCAACCATCACCAAAAAAGGAAAAGGCAAGGGAAAAGGAAAGGCAACAGAGCCTGACCGAGTCCCAGACAAGGACCCTCGAGAGGTGGACGCGGAGCTGATCATTGGATTGGACACATTGACAGCAGAAGTCGAAGACTTCTTGAACTTTCACGCCGAGTGCGACGCTCAGACGCTGACCGTGAACCTCGTGGTGTGGCGCGTGAGCCAGTCGAGATCATGAGAGGCATTGGAAGGAGTGACGAGCCTGTCCGAGTCGGTCTTCTCGAGACAGATCTTGGCATCTCGGAGCTGGTGGTTCTCGACGTTCGCACGTCTGCGTGTCAGAGTTGTGCTATTGGCAGTCTCGGTGGTCTTCCGCTGGGTGACCTGCTGCTGGAACTGTTGTTGCGTTTGATTCAGGGCAGTGAAGCCCGGTGGCGATGACCTCTCTGCGTTCGTCTGCGCCGAGAACTCCCTGAATAACTTCTCCAGCGTCATCGTTCCGTTCTGAATTTCTCTCTTCAGGAACATGTACCATGTACTGTTGTAGTCTTTCAAGGCGTTGACACCTATCCAGACCCAGACTTTGTCTGGTATCGCATGGTCTAGTTCATCTAGACGCTTCTTCAGGTATTGAAATCGACTCGCGAAGCTTGCAAATTTGTCGAATTCATTCGCGTTCAGGCTTCCTGCCTGCGAGATTAGCTCTCCGATGGCATCCTCTGATACCTGAGGGACAGTCCTGAAGATGGCGTCCCACAGACCCTTAGGATCTGGGTCGTCACTTCTCCATCCCCCTGCGATCAGGGTGTCCCTGATCGCTGTGACCGCTGAGAGGAGCTGTATCCTCACTAGCAGTCTTTCTTTCTTCCATTGCTTGGCGTCTACCGGATCCTGAGGTTCCGGTGGAGACTCTCTAACATAGTGATCGAGCCCGTAGTACTCGAGGACCGATAACGTTAGATCCTTCCACGAGTCTAGTTCCTTCTCACTCTTTAGTGGAAAGATCTTGACCTGGCTGGCGGCCATCTCTGTGGCCATTGGACATGTCAGGACGGCTTTATCGATGTAACTTGGCTTGCAGCATGTGCAGATGCGTTGTAAGGACTGGAGTTGATTAGCTTTGGGAAAAGAATCAGTGCCTGGCACAACTTACTGTGAGCTCTTTACGTCGAGCCTCGAAGACGTGACGCCAGATACATCCCTCTGAGACAGTTCATGATCTTCTCGATACTCCGAGACGTTTGCAGAACCGATCAAAGCCGCCAGGCTCACAACCTCCACATTGTTCGAAGGGATAAGCTCATCCATTCCATGAAATGGTTGTCGGCGTGCAGACATTGACTCATGGAAAGAGCAATAAGGGAGTGTCAGGCCAGTAAAGACGAACAACCTGCTTGGTCAGTTACCCATCCTTCAACATTGGACTCGACTTACTCTGGCAAAGCCCTGATCATGGCTTCTTGGAAGGGTTCTGAAGCTCAAGATCTTGGCGATATAGAATTCATAGCCGCTTCCTCTCGACCGCGAGTCCACCTCCTCCTTCACATTTACAAGATCATAGATCTTGTAAAAACCTTCTGATCGAACCAGGCGCGACGTTGAGGTTGCCTGAGGGATGATAGACCTGGACGGAATTGCCATTCCGACCAGTCATCTGGCCCCCTCCACATGTTATCGTGCGAGGGATAGGCTGATTTCCGTCGTATGCAGGCATTGGGGGAATCAGTCGTCGGCTGAATAGTTCTCGATCCCCTCTGCTTTCTCCTACGCTTCGGATTACCTCATTGACCGTTGCGAAGCGCCGCGTGCCGTTGCGGCCATCTTTCGTGTGAGTGGCAGCAGGGAAAGTAGGCAGCTTTTCTCCTGGGCTATCATAGACGTATAAGCACAGTGCTGCGTTTGATGTAGGGCAGGAGAACCTACGAGGCTGCAATAACAATGAGTTGATCACGCTTCTGGGGCAATCTGTCAAGGTCAGCAACATTTTGGAAGAACCACCTTTGACTTACCCCCAATCGAGAAGAGACACGATTTCCCAGCGAAAGCTGTAGCCGAAAGACGTAAACTGGTTCAAGAGCGACCTGAATGCTGCCTGGTGCTCTCTTGATTGCACCAGGTTCAGCGTCTGCTCAAGTACACAAATCCTTGGACGTGTGTTGTTCAAAGTTTCGTGGATTGCCCACAGCGTAGCTTGATTTTCGTTGGCTCTGAGCCTCATCTCTTCGCTCCACGTTCTCACGGTGTGGATGTTGAACATCCTCGACCACGTTTTGCAGACGGGAAGGAAAACTGAGAAAACAAGGGTTGAGGAGAAGAGAAAGGAGAGAGGAGAGGTCGGGGGACCTGGCTGTTTTATAGACGCGGCCTCAGATGGCCTTACCCGGAGCAGAACAGACTCACCGCTACTGCTCTGAATGATGGCCTGCTGAACCTGCCGGCATTGTGCGTGCGTAACCGCATCATTGACGCGAATGGAAGACGTGCATGGCGATGAGCTGTCTGATTGAGCCACAATAGCAATACGGAAGATGTCAATCAGCTGCACTAGCTGCGCAGCTCAATAAGATCACGGCCTTTGTCAATGAGGATTCAGTCATAGCATTGTGAGAAGGCGAGTGAATGCTGTTCGACGTTGTATTGTTGATATTGTAAGTTATTGTTAAGTTATAAGTTATTGTTGTAAGTTAAGTTATTGTTAACTTAAGTCGTTGGATGATGTGACATATCACCTCTTCACGGCCATGTCACATTCACCGCAGCCAACGGGACTAGCCCAAACCGGCAAGCGCCCACACATGAAAGTGATTTGTAGATAGCCTCACTCTCCTTCTTTCAAACAATCAATCAAGTGTCAACTTTCATCATGAAGTCCTCATCGTTCAACCGGTCATGAGAGAATGAAACGACTTGGCCATTTCGATTATCGATCAATCCACCATGGCTCTGGTAGATGTCGACGAACTGCTTCACAAAGTTTTCTCCAGCGGCCTTGTCCATGCAGTTATTGACGATACAGACCCCCCAGATCTTAAGAGCATTGCCCTTGTTGTTAATGAGGAACCTCTTATTGCGCAGGTCCCAGCGGCCAGATGTGCCAGGCATACACTTGCCGCCGGCTCCAGACAACATCACGGATGGTGGAGGCAAGAGACGTGCTTGTGCCTTGGTCATTTGAGTCTCAATCTGAATCCCAAAGTGCTTGAGGTAAGGATCGTTGGGCCAGTTGAGAAGCTGAAGCCCGTTGCGAATAGCTTCCATGCGCTTCGCAGGACGAGTTACAGCAAATTTGATCATATTGGCAGTTTGATCGGGGCTGAGCTTGTACAGGTATCGCTGGTTCTCGAGAACGAAGCAAGGCTCCATGGGGAAGAAACCACCCTTGGTAGCCTCTATCAAAGGAAGATCAGGGTATTGCAAATCGATGTTGTACTTCATCTTGAAATACTCCATGGCAGACATGGTACGAGGAGGAGCACCACCGCTGGGATCCTGGTACTCGAAAGTGACCTTGCCAGCAGAAATACGGCATCAACTATTCCGAAACCTTCGCCGGCGTCTCCTCAGCCACCGCCCTCCGAGTCCTTCTCTCCATGATCGTCCTCCAAGGCCTCAACGCTCGTCAGTTCGACGTCGTCGCCGCCTTCCTTCACTCAACAATGGACACAGAAGTCTGGGTTGAACTTCCTCACGGATACGAACAGCCTGGCAAAGCCTGTCGTCTTCTCAAAGGTCTCTACGGTCTGAAGCAAGCAGCTTTCCTATGGTACAAGCACTTCTCAAGTGTGATCCAGAAGCTGAGCTTTCTTCCTGTCACTTCCGAGAACTGCCTGTTTGTCAACGAGAAAGGAGACTCTTTCATTCTCATCTACGTCGACGACATCATCATCGCAGCAAAGGAATCATCCTTCATCAAGCAGCTTTACGAGCAGCTTCGATCCCTCGTCAATATCAAGGATCTAGGTCACCTCAACTTGTTCCTCAACATCAAGATTGATCACGATCGCGCCAACAACTCCATCTCGATCTCTCAAGAGCACTACATCGAAAGGCTCTTCACCACCTTCGGCATCTCTGCCACCCACAAAGCATCCATTCCTATCGCGAAGAACCCTGTCGCCGATCTTCAGCTTCCTTTCGAAGGAGACGTTGATCCTTCTGTCCTCGAGCGATATCAGACTCTTCTAGGAACCGTGATGTATCCTTACACGAAGACACGTCCCGACATCGGCTTCGCCATGTCTATCTTCTCACGTCACTCTCACTCCCCTTCCGAGAAGCATCTTCAACACCTTGAACATCTTCGGAGCTACTTGCTCAACACGAAGACCTTGAAGATTGTCTACACTCGATCCTCCACAACTCCAGGAATCGTCGACGTCCACGGATTCTCCGACACCGATTGGGCTCAAGATCGATTCGACCGCAAGTCTGTCTCAGGCTTCATCTTCTTCATGTGCTCCGGCCCTGTCTCTTGGAAGTCAAGACGTCAAGCCTCTGTTGCTCTCTCGAGCTCCGAAGCTGAGTATGTCGCCTTGTCATCCTCCGCCGCTGAAGCGCTCTCCATCCAGAACCTCCTCAAGGAAATGAAGTATTCCGGATCTGACATCAGCCCCGTCGTCATCTACGGTGACAACAATGGTGCACTCAAGATCAGCCAGAATGCCAACTCCAACTACCGTGTCAAGCACATCGACACCCGTCACCACTTTATCCGCAACGAGATTTCTAAAGGCAACATCAAGGTCGTTTACAAGAACACCAAGGAGATGTCTGCTGATGGTCTCACCAAAGCTCTTTCCTACGTTCCGTTCCAGAACTCCATCAAATTCATCAAGCTTCACTTCTAAAGAACATTCCAGCGAGGGAGCGTGTTGTGAGATATCACCTTTTCACTGTCATGTCACATTCACCACAACGATCGGGACTAGCCCGATCGGTCAAACACACACACACATAAAGTGAACTGTAGATAGCCTCACTCTCTTTCTTTCAATCAATCAATCAAGTGTCAACTTCACATGTTGATATTGTTAATAACTTAACGTCAATGGCAAGCGAGCGGGCACCCCAACCGAGCGGGCACCCCCCCTCTGACTTTCGAACCTTGAATCGATCCCCAGCAACGAAAACAATAGATAGAGACGATTAAATTATTTCTAAACGTAGAGGGAATTTCTAGCTATCTTTTGGCTCTAAAAACTTCCGAAAATCATATCTTGATCGCCCACAATTCCCGCAATGACGACGTTTTCCCGAGATAGCTCGACCCTCTCGGGGGAGTTGAGTGTCGATTTCCTCGGAATCCATCGTAGCCCTGGCCTCCTCCACACTCAGAGACCTGCCTGACTATAGGATCTTCCTCTTCCGTGATTGTCTTTCGTTTTTAGACGCGTTTCCTCCAGTTTCGTCGAAGTTCCGGACGTCGTCCTCGATGATGCCGTGTTGCGAGACTGTATTTTCGTAACGAAAAAACCATTCCTTGACGAGATTTGGGTCCTCACAGAGTGCCCTTTGATCGTCGCATCTCCGATTAAGTCGAATTTTCAGTTTGCTATTCCGTTTGACGAAGTTGTGTGCCCATCTTTTTCCGACTGGTGACTTCTTTTCGCCTTCGAGAATCGCATCTGCCAAACCCGCGATCATGGCCAGATCTGGCCGATCAATGTCTAAAACTCTTTGAATAATGACTGACTCTTGGGAATCAGTGAGTTTTCTCGAATTGGGCGTGGTTTCGTCCCGGGATTTGACGCCTTTAAGTCGACGATGGAGGGTTGTTCTCGGGACACTGTAGGCTTTCGCAGCTGCCTTCACAGATAGAATCTCGCCATTTTTAAGAGCTCTAATGGCAGCTAAGATTCTGGATTCTGAGGGAACGCGTTCGGAATCAGACATTTTCCCCAGTTGTTGGCTGAAAACGCGTATGTTTTACGAAAGAAGACGGGGAAACGCGTCGGGGTGCCCGCTCGGTTGGGGTGCCCGCTCGCTTGCCATTGACGTTAAGTTAAGTTAAGTTAACTTAAATTATTGTTGATAAGTTAACTTATTGTTGATTATTGATATTGTGAAGACGACACTTGTGTGTGTGGATTCTACATAGAGGAGATCTTAATACAGTTGTGCCAATTGTCAACGGTGTAGGTGAGATCTTTGACAGATCAGTTGTGTGAAAAGTGAGACTGTTGATCGAGTGAATTCCAGCTGTTGGTGAGACTGCTGCACAGCTGCTACCAAACGCAGAAATGGCGAAGTAACTCAACGTTTACAGGGGTGAAGTTCGGAATGTTGAAGCCTTTCGAGTAGTTGTTGCCCTTGACCTGCTCTGGACCACGCTGCCACGGCGAAGCAGTTTGGGTTTGGCCGTGACGATTTCTCGTTGGCCCTGAAGAGCATCTTCGACCGATACCAGCCACAGAAACCACGGCTGCATCAAGATGAAAACGCCCAGCGGATGAGACTTTCGTGGCAGAAGACAAGAGGATTCGTCAGTCGTTCCATCGCAAGCGTACTGCCCATGAGAAGAGTCAGCCTCTCTGGAAGACGCGGAACTTGCCCACTTTTGCAGACGCTCCTACAGAGATACCGACGAAAACGAGGAGGACATGCTGTCCTTCTGGCGTCGAGATCTACACAGCGACTCTACGTTGGCATGTATCGCTCGTGATTCCTCGCCGTTCCCGCAACCTCTGCTGCATCCAAACGTGTAACTTGTTCTTCATCGCAGGCGCTGCTGTTAGGAAGGATAGATGCAGTCTTTCCGACCCAAAAGCACAAAAGAGGAGGAGAGGCAAGGATATGAAGCTATTCAGACGCCGGATGAGGAGAGGGACGAGAACAACGAGGTTTTAGACGCTGAAGAGGGCGATGACTACACTGAAGGACTCGACAAGCAGGACGAACCACTGGTCAACATCGAGGACTACAACGACTTCTAGTAGCAAGCATAGACATCGCTAACCATGCTGGTCAGGCGACGTGACGGCGTGTATTCAAAACGTACCTGGCAATCAATCCCAATGCATCTGACGAGGCCCGCTGCGAAGTGGAACACAGAATAAAACCGATGTATTGCTTTCGAGCCGACTCGCGTTGTTACATTTGCTGCAGATGGCGTAGTTGTTGTGATGGTGCGAAGTGAAGAAGCAGACCCCTTGACCAGGAGCGAGCTCAGCAAGATGCAATCGTGTGCTGATGTTGAATCTTTATCGTCGTCCACTTCCACCCTGTTTCTATCTACAACCTTCACGCTCTTACAGACGTCGACGACATCAACTGCATCAAAGGTAAGCAACATCTTCCTCATCTTCCTCATCTTCCTCATCTTCGTCTTCTACATCGTCTTCCATCTCACCGTCCGCTTCACATCTTCCACTTCACTGTCTGCGTCATCTTCTGCGCATCCACAAATCTCACGCCCTCCTAGATCTCACACTTTCACAGACCTCAGCAATATCAACGGCATCAAAGGTAAGCAACATCTGAAGTCGTCATGAGATTTCCGTTGCTTTTCGCATGTTTCAGTACCGTGGCTCTGCTCTTTTCGTGCTCGTCCTGCCGTGACATCGATCTGCTTGGGATTCTCTCTAAGCTAACGAGGTTTTACTACGATATAGGTGCATTCCTGCAAGTCGAGACTGCTTCTGAGGTGTATTGAGACGTTCGGCTGTCGCTGCTCGTGCTCTCGTGGTGAGTTTGAAGCCATGCTGATCATCTCTATCGGACTTCTGACCAGTGCTTACTCTTCTCTTCTCGCAGTCCTGACATCGCCCTGCCATACATCTACAAGCTCTCTGCTCTCACGCTCTGTCCACCTACTGCGATCATTCCCATCACCGCTATCTCGTGCCCACGGTAAGTTACCTTGCCTACTATTATCACGACTTGGCCATGCTAACAATACGCCAGCTCAACATGGCTGACATCGAGACCAAGCTTACCGCGGATCGCGCTGCGCTCGTGCAGCTCGCGAGAAGTACTCCCCAGCTGATCATCGATCCTCACCGCGAGCTGCTTGTTGCACACGACGAAGGTCGAGCACGGCAATGGATTAGCCGGAACCGCGACGAGTGCGAGCTGTACAAGGCCGCCTGGTTTCGCGAAGAACACATGGCCATCGTGACCTCGGCCTTCACCATCGCCCCAGCTCGGGCTGGCGCGCGAGTCTTGTACTTTGGCTGCGGTCTCGCGGACATCCTGATCCAGCTTGCACGCAGCATGGAGCGGGCCACGATTGTTGCGGTCGACAACTACGCACACCGCGTCACCGAGGCCTTACGACGTCTCGAAGGAGCGCACCTCGATCAGGCTCAAGTCTGCGTATGGGCTGCCGATGCGAGCGTTACGCGGTTCCTTCGCACTGCGCCAGCATCTCACGCCGACGTCCTCACTGGTCTCTGGGACCACATCATTTGCCTCACCAACTTTCGCGCCATTTTCCAGCAGTCCCAACACGTCGACGCCCTAGGACATTGGCGCAGCCGCCTCGCCCCCGGCGGTCGCATCATCGTGGCGTGGGAGGAGAAGGACGACGTGCCCGCTGGCTACGTTATGACGGAAGATCCTGATCCAACCAGCAAAGTTCTCCGTCGCTCACGCATCGCCCCGGACAGCAGATGGGAGGCATGCGAGGCGGAGCTGACCGCCCTCGCTCGCGCCGCCGGCCTGCGTGTGGTGAACTGGCACCGCAACTGCCATGGTGAGAATTGGAGTGACGATGACGTTGAGGAAGACGAGCCAAACGACGATGACAGCCCCGAGCAACGCACCCGTGACACTGTCGCGCACATCGATGCTATCATCAACAGCGAAATCGATCTTTATGACAGGGAAGACTTGCGTGCGCTCTACGGTATTGACCGACTTGATCCTTCTGTCTCCTTGGTCCCGGTGCGGGTGGTGGCTATCATGCAGCGTGTCAATTAAGTTTCACTAGGTGGGAGTGGAATGGAATGAGATGGGGGGGAATGTTCTACTTGTCTGCCCAGCCTTTGCCGCTAATGTCTGGCTGGTCCCTCGTATCGTAGTATCGTCGTCTGCGCTCTTCTCTCCCAGAATCTACACGGTGAATGTCGTCTCTCGCTCGTGCTGTTGATCCGATATTTGCGTTTGATTACCCCCGACAACTCTCCCATGTCAATAGTTGTAACAACTAACGCCTTGCAGCGCACCGGGCGCTTGACAGGGAACGGAGTGAAGGCGTGGTTGTGGAGCAATTCCAGAGCGAAGATGCAGAGGACCAGCCTCGCACCCTGTCAGACGTTGGCACATCTAGCAGAGCCTCAGCCTTTAGCGAGCGAGCCGAAGACCGCCGCTCGAGTCCACGTCGACCACCTCCGCAACGCTTAGAGCGGCTTCACCCTGCATCACTCGAGCACTCGCCCGGTCTCCTTTCTTTCACTCCTGAGTGCGTCGAACGAGGCCCGAGACAACATCTGACATGCAAAGCGCATACGTGCGGTCAGCACCCAGCCACACAAGGGACCCGTCAGCAGCGAAAGGACGTTGCTGCGTTGGATCAAAGAGTCGTACGTTGACGCTGTTGATGTTGAATTCACGTTGTTCATTCTGACCAGAATACAGCATACATCACGGTGGCATCGACGACAGCCCGGCCACGGCATGGCATACTAGCTGAGAGCTCATGCATACATGAACCTTGATTGAGTCCCACGGCCTGCTCGCCTGCTCACACAGCTGTTCCACGTCAATGCTCCTGTCGCGGGTTGCATGTGCACTTGCGGTCTTGCGCGGATGGGTAGAGGGAGGGGTACATGGTGCGCCCAGCCCGAGCGAAGCGGACAAGTTGGCACGATCACTTCGAAGGACTGGACCTGGCAGCTCCCTCTGCACCCCGACGGATGCCCGAAGCAACGGAAGCCTCGTTGAGCAGGATCACCGCCTTCTTCCACGGGTGGTTTGATGAAGTCGCCGAGGGGCTGCAGCGTGGATGTCAAGTGCCGGTGCTGGCTCTGCTCACCTACGGCCCTCGGGAACGCTTCGACCCCCTTCCATACAGCAGCTTTAGGCCTGGCTGGCTTAAGCGTTAATCTATTACGCCGTCAGGATTCCTTCCTGCCATCCAGCTCCTCTGCGGCCCTCTTCAAGCTCGAACCGGATCAACAGCAGTCGCTCCAGACCCTGCTCAACGCCTTTGCCGTTGAGACCGACGCCCTCACCAGTTTCTTCCTCGCCTTCTTTCAGCGGGGTGACAGCTTCCAACCTCTCGATTGCACCCTTATCCACCGCCTGACTGTGTTGGGAATCGATCTACGCAACACCGTTTCGACCGATCCACCCTCATTCAGGCACACCACGCGTTCCTAGCCGACGGTACGTCCAGCCCTGCCAGCTGCATACTCTGCCTGCTTGCTTACGCCCGCGATGTGGACGGCCAGACGCCTAACGGCCTCACAGTCATCTGGGCACGGAGTACGCAGTCGCTTTCCTTCAAGGGCCAGAGCGTTGCCTTGAATGCATCAACCGCGTGGTTTCCCGAGCCTCACGAGGGTTCAACGCCTCTTCTTCACGGACCTGATGTGGCACGCCAGCCTGGACGTCCTGGCTGTCGACCTCGACCACATCCAAGATGATTTGAGCAACACGCGTCCCTCGAGTTCTTCCTCACGAACCCACGCAACGCTCTGGGCACGGAGAAGAGTTCACGTTGCGGCGCATGCTCGAATGCACGGCTGGCGAGCCGATGAGAATCAACAGGCGGTGGATTCCACAAGGGTTGAGGGCTATCGCGACGCTGTCCACGACTTCGCCCGGACGTTACTCTTGCTCGTCCACGTCTGTGCTGGCCAGCCTGTCCGAGGCAAAGAGCTGTTGACGACCAGGGCGCGCAACACCCTTAGGCAGGGCCGCAACGTCTACGTTGTCAGCGGGACTACCATCGTCACCCGCTATCACAATCGCAACACCGATACGATCTTCCGAATGTGACTCTGCGTTCCTCCCTGGCCCTGCCGGTCGCCTGGTGGTTCTCTGTATCGTCTACATCGAGCCCTTCGTTGAGCTGATGGCCAACGTCCCTCCAAGCCCTCTCTCCTACTCCTGGGCTCATCACGACGGCCAAGCCCTCAGAGGTCATCCGAAGCACACCGCCAGGACCTCCAACTCGACCTGACTACGAGAGACTGGCAGCGCCTCGATGTCGATATCGGCAGGGAGGTGTTCTCTCCGAGCTTTGCGGAGGAAGACGACGAAGATGCCCTCGAGCTTCAAGCCGGGCGTTCCACGCGGACTGGCCACCTTCGTGACGGCGTACGCGGTGGTTCGATTCAACATCGCACGGGCGAATCCTCGATGCGATTCCGGACCCTCGGCCACGGCTGGTACGAGGTGATAGGATTGTTGGATGAAGCCCTGCGCACAACGTTGCCAACGACGCTGCCAGGGCATTTGCCAGTCAATGGCATGGCTTCCTCCGGGTGGAGGGTCATTTACAATCAACATCAACGTGCTCGTCACTTGAATGGATGTCATTTTCGTCCCTACACGGCTGCACTCACCTTACCCTCAACAGCCCTCAAACGCATTCACTTCCTATAAGGGCTATATCTATGGCTTCAACGATTGCCCGAGTCGTTTTTCATTTGTCACCTTCACCTTCACCCTTACCTCTACCTCTCTTCATACACACTCTCACGGTACGTTGGCTTCTTTGATGTACGTACGATGCCTGACTTGACTCCTATAGCCCTTTGCCACGATCTCCAGCTTCCACGATGGCCAACCTTCCTCCGATGGGCACGGTGTCCGAATACTGGGAGCCGACGACAGCTACGGACGTCGTGATCAACCGATAAAGCGATGGCCTCGACCTCGCTCGCGAGAACCCCGATCTGCTGCGGTGGGCCCCGAACCGCCCTGCCACCTCCTACCTCGACGCCCGGGTGTTGGAGCTGGTGATTGCTAGCAACGGCCGGATCGTGGTCTTGGTCGGCACGCTTCGCCACAACCCTGCGGCGAGGGTGTACACGCACCTGGACGACGCGGGCCGGCCTGTGTTTCGGGCTTGGCGGCACGCCGTTCGCGTGTTGTTCGCGGAGGCTGTGTCGGTTGACGTGGAGGAGATCGCTTTCCTCCAGGACGACTGGGTGGGACGGGCTGCGGGCAGACTGCTGCTCCAGGCCAGTGGTGGTGGCCTCTTTCGCGTGGTGGCACACGTCCGCGATCGGACGATGCGAGTGCTGCAATGGGAAGCCCTCCGCTCGCTCGAGGGCAGGACGAAGATGCATTATACGAGGTGTAGGCAAAGCCACCCTCTTCCTCACCCCGGCAATATGCCTCTCCATCACACCTTGACATGTGGGGTGGCCACATGACAGGCCAGGACGGAAGGTCTGTCCAGGCTCATCATCCCTCGGGCATCAGTGCTTGCAGACAGCAGCACTTTGTACTCAGGATAGCTCGGCGACGGGTCGACGGATGTGCAATGCCAGGTCACTGAAACGATCGATCAGGTCCCGGCTAGGGTGTTTACATAGGTTTTACGTGCACGCGTCGAATTGCAGTGAACACGACCGAGTGCGAGCGTAGATGGATGTCTTCGAAGAGATGGAAGGGTGTCGGTCGAAGAGGTGTACGTAGAGCTCGAGTGAATCGTGCACGAGAGTATATATCTAGTCGAGGTCCACACGTAGGACACACACACATTACGAGGGCATTGCAGATGAATAGTTGATTCGAGATGATGCGTTTACTGGGGTTGCAGGTTTATTGAAAACAACAAAGTTACCTCGAGTTAACGCAAGTTATTCCAGATTTCAGATTTACTGCAAGTTACGAGTTGATTGAATTCTAATTAACTTACAGGTTTCGTTAAAGACATTTCCAAGCTTGATTAACGATTCTTCCACGACACATTCCACACGGGTTTGGGCCGTTTGCAGAGAGGTCCGTAGATATGGCCGGAGTAGAAGAAGATGAAGATTAAGAAGACTGAACAAGACCCTGCTCGTAGTTAGGACTGTAGCCGAGTCCAACGCCCCTACATGTATCGAGAGTTCTACCTTAGTATCACAACTGGATGCTCGGGATTGACTTCTATCTCGTGGTCGAGCCTCTCTATCCACGGCTCAAACTAATGACAATAGACGCACAGTTTCCAGGGCAAACAGCAGATATTCTTGTGAGGGTCAAGAGCTTCCTGAGGGCGCGTTGTCCTTCCAGAAGTGAGGCTATTCCCGAGCCTCGTGAAGCCGAATCCTTGCGTTACGTGCTGCAACTTTCCATTCCATGACTCAGGCCATACGGGCAACTTTTGCTATAGACCGCTATCCGGGGGATCTAACGGTTCCTTGGCACAAAGAGCAAAAGGACGATTACCTGTTGACGTGGCGGAAGGCTCATTCCAGATCCACGAGGAATCAAGTAAACCTAGTGTTTTATAGCTCTCTCGATAGTGGTAGATATGCCTCGTCACGTCAGGAACGTGACGGGACAGCTCTTATCTCAGTGCCTCAGGCCCCCCAAGAAGAAAACACGCGCGCGTGTGGCTCGGAGCTAAACCTAAAGGAGCCGAGCCTCTGGCGAGGGTCTGAGACCTTTTGGAGGCTTTCGTATGATAGCGACGACATGTGCAGCAACCCCATACCTTCAACAACGTCAATAGAAGCTATAACCTGCGGGTTCCGCAGGTTCACGTCATTACATTCACAGAGACACCCATATCGAATATGTCTTCGAGCCATAACGTTGATGATTTGCCTCCGGAATCCGCAAGTGGCTCGCCACCAAGGAGCGTACGGAAGAGACAGAGGATTCGACGTCTGACCTCCTTCATGAGGCATGATCTCAGATGGAACTTCAAGGACCTGGTTACTGCTATCATAAGCAGTCCCCATCAACGGAGAGACGCCTTCTGCAAGGCAGTCTTCCAGAATGAAGATCTGCTAGCCGTGTGGTTCGGAGCACCTAAAACAAACACCCCTAGACAAGACCAGGTTCGGCATCTCATGCAGTTGCAGGAGACTCTGGGCTATCAAACATATGTCCTGAGAGAGGAAATCCGCAGGATCAGCCAGCGGAGTCCCTTCGCTTCCAAGAGCTTCGAAACTACCGATTTCGAAGACCTGAACCTCGAAGCTGTCGTCGAGGACATTCAGCGTGAATGCCCTCAGTTGACACGACTCCTGGATATCCTGCTTCCTCGCAGCCTGAAGTCTGCCCCCGTTCCTGGCCACGTCCTGGCGATCGTTGCGATCATATGTGGTTCACGATTTCGGAATGGAGCCAGCGGAGTTCAGGGTGAACTCTCAGTTTATCTTCATTCCAAAGGTTTGAAGCGTCGGCAATTGGAGACCCTGAATGCCCTCGGCTTATGTTGTTCTTATAACAAGACAACCAGCCTCATCAAGGATCAGGCAGAGCGATCTCAGGAGCAGGTGCGAGAGCACGGTCGCCACTTTTCTGCCATCACGGCGTATGACAACTTCGAACAAAGCGAGCGAGTGACTGCGCAGCGGCTGGACGATTCCGACGGCTTCCGATCCGTGACAACAGGTCTCGTCATTCAAGGAGTGGATATTCCTGGGCCACTGGAGCAGGGAATGATCTCTCATTCCAAGTCGTTGCGAGTCGAGGAAGTCATGAATGCCCCTGGCAATGTGGACGATGGAATCAGTGATGAAGTAGGTAAGGTCACTCACCAGGGGTTTTGTCAGTCCTGACCTGCGGAATAGCAAAGTATCTCGTCGTTCAGGCAGTGAAAGCAGGCTTTGAATTGCCTCTGCCTGCGGACATATCGGAGGTCCAAATGCCCAAGGTTGACGTCTTGCCTGTCAGGAAGACTGTACACCGCACCCTTGGTCCGATTCCTCACGACGAGAGCTCCAACGCTGGCGACCTGGACGTCCTCGAGAACATCTTCAGAGGACAGTATGGCCTGCCAGACGACGCCTTCGAGGACCGTCTCTTCCTCATATATGGAGATCAGAAGACCGTGGCGAGGATTCGAACTCTCAAACACCTGCGGAAAGGATCCAGCACGGCATACGACTCGTTACGGTGGGCTCTGCCTGTCCCAGCCCTCTTTCATCTCCGAATGAATCACCTATACATGATCAGTCGAGCTCACTTTGGCGAGACGGGAAGCAATAGCAAGTCGACGCTGTATTGGGCCATGAACTTACTAGAGCGCAAGAGGGTTTCCAAGGATAAGAGCGAGTTCTTTGCCTTGGAGGAGCTCATCATCCACAGCTTTCAATCTCGGATTTGCGCCCTAGCCCTGTCGCAACTGCCTGCGGACATCGCCAGCGGTCCGCAGGAGGACATGCGATCTAAGCTTGCTGACTGGCTTGAGCAAGGAGGATTGAACTGGCTGTCTGATCACTTCCGCTGGCAGCGGCGTTACAACGAGCCAGCGGAGCTTCAGAATCACATCCTCTTCCTGCACCACGTCCAAAACTATCTGACGCTGAAGCACGGCATCAAGCATGGCGATATCGGGCTGATCAGTCGAGCAGTGGCCAGGTGTTGTCTCTATTTCATTCCCACTGGTCAGCGCAACTATGCGTACGAGATGCTTTACCTCCTGCGGTTGATTCGTTCCGACGCTGTCGACAAGAAGCTGAGCAGGGCCGTCCTGAGCAACAGCCTTGTCAATCCGAGTGGGAGACATGATGGCTGGTTTGAGACTGACAGGCTGGTTGAGCTGCACAATGGGACGTTGAAAGAGATCTTTCGTGACCGGAGGAGGTCGTATATGACGGTGGAGTATCTGATGAGAAACTGTGCCGTCAACACAACCTACTTCAAAGATGTTGAGCAACGAATCCACAGCCTGATGGGCCAGCACTCTAATGGTGCGCATCCTCCCAAGAAGGCAGCCGTGGATATCTTCATGATGGCAAAGGAGCTGTCAGCCAGCGGCTCAATCAAGGGAACCCTGTCACTCACTGGTCGATGGAGGGCCCAGGATCTCTTCGATGAAGCAATTCCGCAGGTTCACCAGCGAATACAGGCGTTCAATTGCAAGGAAACGGAGCGCAGTCATCGCAGAATGAAGATCACAGACCTGCGGAATTCGCAGGACTGGGTGCCCGGCCCGTCGAGCTCTGTTGACGCCCTACTTTCGCAAGCACAAGACGACGAAGAAGACGACGAAGAAGACGTACGGGTTTCCCAATTCTTCGACCTCACAGTTGACTCTGAAGACGAGGCAGTTGATCCTCTGGAGGAGTAGCTGTCGTCGTGAGAAAATCGGGTGGCTGGGTTGCTAGCGATTGTCTGTATTGTCCACAACGTTCGCCTCTATTGTGTAGCTAGCCACAATAGAACCATGTTCTACATAAGCAACGACGTTGCGAATGGCTTCAGCGCACGTCAATCGACAGCTCTTCTCTGTCTCTCTCTCTCTGTCCGGTGAGCGCATCGCAGCACGCTCAGAGATGTCGCGACACTACACAGTTGAAAAACGGCGCGATCGCAGGGCGTGCGCAGACTCGTCAGTCGCGAAAGGAAGCCTCGCCGTCGAATCTAGCATCCCTGCCACCACATCTCACGATAGTTGCAACAACAGCCTTAGTTTTAACGTCACCGCAACGCAAACAAGCCAGGAAGAATTTGCGCAATCAGGGCTATCGAACGGTGTCAGTGAATGTCCGCCAAATGGTACGTGAGCCGCGCTGTGGTGAATTACCCTTCTGACCTCTCCCAGTCATCCTCGACATCTACACCCTCACAATCACCTCAATGCGGCTCCTGTAGAACCCTCTGGGTGTGAATACAGGCCTCTGATTGGATTGCTTGCTGTAAGCCTGCTCAATTCCTATAAAATGCTCTTCTTCTTCTTCTTCTTCTTCTTACAACCTTCCTGCACCCGTCCTTCCTACCGTGGTTGGTCCCTCTTCCAGCACCTGATCTCATTTGGCTCTGGCAACTAGGCCACTGGGCTCATAGAGCAGCATGTCACAGCTGACCCAACTCGACCCGTCGAGCCCTTCATCTCCTACCACAGTTGCGGTGATCCGTTAGCCCATCACGACCTCGATCAGCAAGCCAGAACAGGGCTCTCATGGCAGCCCACGGTGAAATGGCAGTACGTGCATGGGATCGTTGGCAAGGAGCTGAGAGCTTGGGTGTAACAGGTGAGACGGCCAGAGGTTGTTGGATTGACTCAGACGTTCTCTTTTACCTTCCATCGTCAATCGTCCTGGCAGAGCCTTCGTGGCAACGTTCAAATGACTAACTTGTATAGAAGCTGCCATCCTGATCTCAACCTCAATCTCAACCTCGGGTCGGCGAGCTCAAGCTCAACCTCAACCTTGGGCCGCCGAACTCAAGCTCAACCTCAACCTTGGGCCGCTGAACTCAAGCTCAACTTCAAACCTCCACAATCAACACGACGCTCATCCAGAGAGCCCGAGTCAAGACGAGATGAACCACCGTGTCGCGCCCTATCAAAGGTAGCAGCGGCGAAGAGACGACGAGGTCGAGAACGTACTGGACCTGTTGCGCGTGGACCACACATACAACGTGGCCATCTGCCGGTCGCATGGATACGCCATCCGGTCTGTTACCCACCTCAAGGGACACAAGGTCAAGCCCAAGGTCCGACGAGCTGTTGCTGAACAGTTGGGTGACTTCCACACACATCCTGATCGCTTCCCCGGCCCGCCACCCTTCTGCTCTCCCATTGAAGGATGGCCACACTCTCGCCGGGCTTCATCTGTTCCGTCGATGGGTGCGGCTTTGCTTCAATCAACCTTACTGTTGATCCCCGCGGGCCTTCGACCCTCTGCTACGACGGAGCTCAAGATCACGGCGATGCAAGCCTTCGTCCTCACGCATGCCTGTCGCCGCGTCCCCATGGGACACGTACAGGTAAGGAGGAATGCGGTTAGATGAGCCATGTCTAATCTACGTTGATTAGATCCGGTTCGACTCGACGACAGCGACACCGATAGCAGTAGCTCAGACGAAAGCTCAGAAGAGGTCGTCAATCAGCCTATTAACAAAGAGATGGTGACACTGCGCTGTATCGAGAGACGCGATGCGCTCGTGGTGGTGGAGCATGCGCGTAGTTTCTGTCACAGGCGATACGGCTGATCAGCGAGAGGCCCTGCGTTTTCCCCAGCACACCAGCCTTGTTACTATTTACATCACGAACGGCAGAAGAGCCGCCCAACTTGGCATCACAGACAACACGCATAGTTGGATCCATAACAGCCACATCTCCTGGCCACAACTGATAGCACGAAGTCTCTTCCACGCCAAGCATCAGGGCTTAGCTCGTGAGGGATTTCAGGTTTGCATATCCAGAAGACCCTGCTCGCGCTGCGAGTCTTGCTGGGACGGGAAGCTTTAGGGGTAAGAGGGTCTCCGCACATTGCCTCCAAGCGCGGCCCACCTCTTCACGGCATATCCAGCTCCTCTCCCAATTGCCATCCCTGCTGCCTGCCTGCATATCTCTCCTCAGTGATAGTTCTAACAACCGCTAGGTACAAACAAGATAAACACCCCTCTTTGTGTCTTCTTCATAAACAATCTTCTGGCATCCTCGCCATCCTGTCACAATCTTGATCAGCTCAACATGGGCGAACCCACAACCCAAACAGTTACGGGAAACGATGGAGATTGGAGAGGATACGATCGACAGCGAACAATTGAGGAAGTGACAAGGTTTTATGAGTTCCTCTGCGCCTTTCCATGGAGTCAAGGCATCGTTCGTCACCTCCACAGGGATGGCCGGAAACCAATCGTGAAGTCTTTCGTCGCTTGGGGAAATCGGACGAAGTCATTGAGCTGCTAACCTGCATGCCGTATCCCGAAGATCCAGAATGCTTGGTCGATTATGAAACCAAAGCTATCAAATATAGTGACCCAGGTCTGAGAGTTTCCATTGTTGATCGTGGAACTTCACCCAAGAACCTCGGCATTGAACCGTTTCATCAGACACTGCCGGCTCACGTGGTACCCCTAACCCAAGGCCAGACTTATGGCTTTTGGTGGTTGCTAGACACTCAAGACGGTGAGTTGCCTGATGGCATTGCAATAGTTCTCGTTGATCTGTGTGACTGATTCATATAGGAACCATCACCAATTACTCGATGTTCTCTGGCCCTCAACCCAAAACATTGTCGGGCGAAGAGCTGAACGGTAGCACGGCTTGGAAGCATTTTCCCTCAAAGACAGTCTGGCACTTCTTCAACGACCTGAAAGCACAGTTCTGTCGGCTTGAGTTGATCCCAGTGCCTTCCAAAACTGGCAAAGGTGGAGAAGTATGGTCTTCTGTGGAGAAACCCGAGGAGCTTATTGAGGTATGTCATATCCTTGTCCTCTGAACCCATTCTCACTATGTTAGGAACTTCGTGGGATCTACAGAAAGTTCAGTTGGCCGCCAAAAGAGATCTCGTCTTATGATCAAGAGCCTAGACAAGCTTTTGCAGCAAGAGTTACAAACGTTCGTTCGCGACTATCTAAAACGTCTGCGAGAAGAGATAAAAGCGCAACGGGAAGCTAGGAGAACGGAGGACGCGAGAAACACACAAGCTAGCTTCTAGCTATCACTGGTGTTCCATATCATACTTCAAGTTGGATATGCTTTGTGTCTACAAGCGAATCGTCAACCACAACTGCACAACCAAGACAACTAATATGGATTGAATGGAGATGAAGGCATGAAAGTACTTGTTGCAGCTATCAATGTTCTATCCCGGCTTCAGCGGCAACCAATTATCTAGCTTTCCTGCAAGTGGATTTGTGACATGTTCTGGTGCAGACACTTCCTGTTCTATTTTCTGTTCTACGATAGCTCTCCGCCTGCTCCTCTCTTCAGTTCATCCAAATGATACCCCACCATCGTGATTCTGGGGAGGTCAGGACTGCTAACTCGTGCACTAGGAGCAGACGTGATTGTCGGCTCGGGAACCAGTTGCATAGTTGTCGCCGCTTCGACCTGCGCAACGTCAGTCCTATGAACTCCTTGGATCATGGCAGACTGGATTCCCAGGCTCTTTGGTTGTTCAGAACAATCTTTGTTCCGGCATTTCAGAAAGTCAAGAATCTCAAGCTCTTCTTCTGTGGCCTTGCGTGTGGAATTGCCCTCAGAGATCAGGATACTAGTAGGATCAAGAATCCCCGCCTGCTCCGCACGCTTGTTATACCCGTAGAGACTGACAGTACCCTGAGGGACAACCTCTTCGCCACGAAGTGGATACCCCGAGGGACAGCGTCTTCGCCATGAAGCCGATGGGTAGAAGAGGTCGATGGCAGAGGGATAAAACCATGATTCGACGTCCGTTGAAGAGGGTGATCCGTTGAAGACGACGTAACAAGACAATTGACGTAGTTAGAAAAGTGATCAGAGTCGTGGTTGTGAAGTTATTCGAGAGTGAAGTTGACGATGGCAGTCGGGGCTGGGTGTGCGTACGAAGGTCGACAACAACGACAATGACAGATTTCTGGATCGGAAAAAGGGACATGGGTTGCAGATTATCGTAGAAGACGATTGCCGTTGTTAGAAAGGTGATCCGAGACGTGGTTTTGAAGTTATCCAAGGGTGAAGTGGGCGACGTTGGCGGGGGGGACGAAAGGAGGTAGGAAGGTCGACGTAAAACGACCGATTTTGAATCTACCAAAGTGCCCGCAGGTCGTTGATCATCGTAGGAGACTATTGGCAAAGAAGAATAAAGGTTAGTACGTGTGGTTGTTATTGTGGATGGGGGGTGACGTCGATGAAGTCGATGAATCGGGGGGGAGGGGTGGTCGTCGTCGTCGACAACGTCGGATTTGAACGATTTGAAAACGTAGATAGATCAAAGAGGGTCAAAGAAGACGATTGGCGTACGTAGGGAGTGGTTTTAGAGACGTTGTTGTTGAGTTGACGTGAAATATGCAGTCGTTGGACTTAACGATTTAGATCGGGATAATGGCAGTCTTACGTCGGAATCAAAAAGGGCAGCAACGTCGGATTTGAGTGATTCAAAGACGTAGATGGGTAAAGATGGGCAAAAGAAGACGATCTAAGAAGGTTGGAAGGGCGTAAGGGACGTCGTCGTCGAGATAGAGGGGGGTGTAGGGGGGGTGAAGGTGTCGAAAGGGGGGGGGGGGGGGGGTGGTTTTGGGGGGTCGACGTCGACGTGAATCGATCGTTTTAAAAACGTGGATAGACGTCGTTAGTAATAATAAGAGGGTTTACGAAGGTTAGGAGAGGGTAAAAGGTCGTGGTTATTGAGATAGAGGGGGTGGAAGGGGTGAAGGTGTAGAAGGGGGGGGGGGGGGGGGGGGGGTGTTTTTGGGGGTGAGGTTGGACGTAAACCGTTCGCTTTTTCGACGTAGATCGACGTGGTTAGATGCAATAGAATGATTAAAGGCAATGGGGAGATGATAGGAGTGATGGTTGTTGAGATAGAGAAGCGCAAAGGTTCGCACGTTGGCGGCCGTCAACATCGATCCGGACGTCGACGAGAGGAAGATGTGAGGAGTTTGTCTGTTCCGCAGGTCGAATAGGGCCACAGTGAGTGACAGGACATGTAGAAACGGCTGCAAGGTTGACTTCGATGAGATAAGTTCACGTTCAGCCAGTGATGCTGCGCGGCAGCTTTGGATCAGAGCAAGTCACCATGTGATATAACCATCAACCTCATCTACCGATTATACGAAGCTGGTACGGCGCTGCAACGTGTTCTTGAAACGACTCGAGTCAACGCTGATTCCATCCCTGCGCATCGGGATTCGCCGCTGGGTTCACCTCCCTCCCAAGAGCCCTCGAGCGCTTTCACCTCACACGACTACCTGGACCCTTCATCTTCCTCGATGGTCGAGTCCTACTCAAAGCTTTGATGCAGCGTCGTTGTGGTTCGAATCCCACTCAAAGCCTCAACTCAACGTCCTGAGTCAAATCTTCATTTCACTTCACCTTCTTTGACGACCAACTACATCTACGACCTCTGCCCTCCTTCTTCGGCCTTCGTCATCTTCACCTCTCACTACACCTAATCTGACGGTACGTTGGCTTCTCTCACGTACATGCGTTGCCTGACTGGATTCCTACAGCCCTCCAGGACCATACCTAGATTTCACAATGTCCAACCTTCCTGCTGTCGGCTCGATCTCTCGTCACTGGAGGCCGACGACGGACACCGACCTGGTCATCACTCACCACGGCAGTGGCCTTGACGTCGCTCCCGAGGTCCAGGATCCGCGGTATCGGATCTCGGATGACGTCGCCCATGAGAGACCGAATTTGCTGCGGTGGACCCAGGGCGATGCCACCGCCTTTGGCTTCCGCCATGGCATCGACCACCTAGATGACCTGGTATTGCTCCTGGTGATTGAGAGCGCCGGCCGCATTGTCGTCAAGGTTGGCCAGCTTCACGATGACCCCTCTCTGAAGGTCTACGCCCACATTGACGAGTACTGCCAACCGGTCTTCGGGTTCAGCGTGCTTTGAATGCAGAGGCCGTGGAAGTGCAGGTGAACGAGGTTGACTTCATCCGACAGAACTGGGTATCTCGGGCTAGAGGCCGGCTTTTGTTCGAGGCTGGCGTTGATGACACCTATCGTATAGCGGTCCCTCGTATAGTGGCATACATACGCAGTTGTACGATGAGGTACATGCAGTGGGAAGATGCCACAACAACGCGTAGGTCGGGAGTGGCGGTGTTGTATTTAAGAGATACAACGGATTTCTCGAGTGCACTCGAAAGCCCAAAGTGAAGTGACTGCAAAACTAGAATCGATCTCGAGGTGACGTCGGCCAAATGTCGATTCTGCAGAGCCGCATGAGAACATCAAAGGGTAGACGATGAGAATACGCGGAGGATGAGAGTGTACGTGGAGATTGGGTATGCGTAGAAGACGAGAGTATACGTCTAAGAGGAGTGCTTACATAGAGATGAAGTGAATACGTAGATCGAAGGGTACGTTCGAAACAAAGTCAGCATCACCTTTTGACTCACCAAATGCTTCCAGCCGGGAGTCGTATACAGCATCTCTGCACTGATGATGTCGATTAGCTCTGGCATCAACTTCAACGAACCATCTCTTGTCTGAGGTTGACTCATCAACCACTTTCCAACGAGATTCCTCTGACCTCAACTTGCCAACATCCTCCATCCTCTCTGACGCACACCCACTGCATATCCGGTCCACGCTTTGTTCTCCAGCCTCTTCCTCTCTTCTCACGCCGTCTATCGCCTCTCTCTCTTTGTCTCGTTTCTTCGATCTGACGTTCACCGTGTCTTGAAAGCTCTGGCGCCCGCTCCATCGTCTCCACTCTCCTCACCCTCCAGGTGATCTACAACCGTACGTTTTCCTCCAAGATCCAGAACTCTTACTAACGCGCAGTGACTGCAGTGACACTTGTTTCACGTCTCGGTCGGTCGTCAGCACGATGTCGATCGTTGATGGTGATATCATCGGCCATGTTGGCCGGCCCTGGCACCGTCTTTCCCAACCTCGCTATGGTTAGGTCTTTGGCTCAACAGCAACACGGCGACAGCATCCTAATCTCTCCTCATCTCTGGATGGCGTCGAGCTCAAGCGGTAACCCGGCCGTCCGTGCGTGGGCTGGAGAGACATACGGCGCTTCCCTCCGCTTCGCGCTGGTGATATTCAGCAACACCCACTCGGTGCTCAGAACGACTATATTGAGGCTTTCGTGTTCGCCAATCCGTTAGAGCCTGCGGGATTTCCCCGAGTTAGTTGGTGACCCCGAATCCGAGGCTCCTGGCACCTGCTGGCACGTATGGATTCTGCTTCTCGACCATACCGTTGGTGGACATCTACATCATCGACCCTGTGGATGAGAACTACCACTCGGAGGAAGACCAGGTTCGTGTGGCAGAGGACTATCCAGTCTCGCCTTCCCGTAACGACACCGTCCATCCCATTCACCGTCGGAAGGACCACGATCGTTGCATTTACATGCGCCGAGACCAGGTTGAGGTTGTTCGCAGTGTCTCCCAAACCTTCCTGGAGTTGGCTACGTGCTCATGTGCCGAACTTACGTTAGTGAGGAGCATCGAGACTCGCCATTTCATGAAGAGCTCACTTGCTGGGAGCGGGCCATCAATGGCTAAGCCACTTCGCGTATGGTGGATCCATCCTCTCTACCGTTAACACTGTTCCTGAAGGTCGTTACCCTATTCCTGAGTTTGATACTGCTGCCGAACTTTCGCTCCAATGGTACGTTCACGACACTTGTCTACGTTGTACTTAACCTGCTAATCGCTCATCTAGATCCATGGTATTACAATGATCGGGGGATGCTGGCGCTAGGAGTTACTCGCATATTATGGAACCACGGGTTCATTGGCTATTGTTGCTGGCAAGGTGAGCTGGTAGTCACATCGACTGCTCTTTTTCTTTGATGTATCTAGTGTGGAAGGGCTCTAATTATTCTTCATTTGTTTCAACTACGTCTACTTCGTGAACTCGACTTCACGGTCAGTGGCGCGTCGTTGCGTTGCCTTGTCCTTTTTGCTTGACGACTGGAGTTGAGATTATACCCGTCAAACCTTCGCGTGATGCCCTTGGTCCCACGAGGACTCAAATGGGTCGATATCTCGCAGGACCCTCCTCCGCCGATGACCGGTTGGCGATTCTGTCTCGGGCGTTCATCCTGCGCTGGCTCAAACTGACAGATGGGCAGTTGCCAGAGTTGGCAGCGTCGCCGTACGCTACCCCCTATTACCGACGACCTGCCAACCTTCACAACAGCGTTACGACCCAGCGAATCCATCCAAACGCATACACACGTCACATAGGACTTTTACGTCCCATACTCCGTCCGAAACCCCCCTATACAACCGTCGTTGTTTGACGAACCCCGGGTAGATCAGAGCATGTGAGGTGGCGGACGCCCGCCGTTTTTCATCCGGGTATTTTGGCGGAACTGCGGACTACAATCTTCACACCACGTCGTGCCGGATGACAACAGCCACGCCTCTGTACGCGGGTACAACGACCTCTTCGACGTCTTTTTGACAGAAATCGAGCCTTCGTACGCGCGTACAACGACCTCTTCGACGACCTTTTCGACGACGACTTTTTCGACAGAAATCGAGATTTTGTACGCGCGTACAACGACTTCGACAACGACGACTTCGTCAACGAAGTCAGATGGGTGGTCGACCACTAAGTCGAAGGGTAGAAGGGCAAACCGACGGTTCGACGTATGGTGAAAGAGGTACACGATGGAGAAATACGTACGAAGATGATTGCCGTGGTCCGATCGATGACCGGAGTCGTGGGTGTGAAGTTGTGTGCGGTAGCAGTCGGTGAAGTTGCTGTTGGTGATGTTGAAGTTCGCGATCGGGTCGGGCGAAGGTAGAAGGACGACGACGACAACGACGACGACGACGACGACGACGACGACGACGACGACGACGACGACAACGACGACGGCGGCAACAACGATACAGTGTACGGCAAGAAGGGGGATCGATAGAAGACGACGTCAAAAGACGATGTGTCTTACTGGATTGTCGATACGATTGTTAGTTGTGAAGTTATTCGTGGGCAAAGTGGGCGATGTCAGTCGGGGTTGGGGGGACGAAGGGGCATAGTAAGGTCGACGACGACGACGACGACAACGACGGTTTTACGATCCAAGAAGAGGGGTTTGGGTTAAAGATTGTCGTAAAGCACGATCTGTCTTACTGGATTACTGCTTGAAGACGTCGTTCCGAAGTTATTCGTGGGTTAAGTGGGCGATGTCAGTCGGATTGGGTGTGCGGGTGTGAAGTTGACGACGACGACGACGACGACGACGGCGGCAACGACGATACGGCGTACGGTAAGAAGGGGTGTCGATAGAAGACGATGTCAAAAGACGATTGCCGTTGTCAGAAAGGTGATCGGGGGCCGTGGTTTCGAGGTGATCGAAGGGTGAAGTCGGTGGTGATGTTGGTGGGGGAGGCAGTTGGCGGTCGGGGCGGTAGGCAGACGTACGAAGGTCGACGACGACGACGACGACGACGTCCAACCACGGGTTTCGGATCGGGCAAGGCCGTAGGAGGTCGTAGATCGTCGTACCAAGACGATTGGGTTGCTTGGATTGTCGATTAGAGACGTGGTTGTGAAGGTATTCGTGGGTGAAGTCGGTGATGGGGCGACGTTGGCGGGGGGGGACGAAGGAAGTAGGAAGGTCGACGACGACGACGTAAAACGACGCTCTTGGATCGGACAAAGTGCCCGTAGGTCGTCGATCGTCAAAGAAAGCGATTGACGTAGATAGGGAGTGGGTTAGAGTCGTGGTTGTCGTTGTGATTGGGGGGAGGGTTGGCCGTAGTCGTCGACGACGTCGGTTTTGAACAATTCAAAGACTCAGATGGGTGGAAGGGAGCCAACGAAGACGATTGCCGTAGTCAGGAAGGGCATATGTTTCGTGGTTGTGGTTTTGTGCGAAGGTGACGTTGAGAATCGAGGGAGTCGGTCGGAGGGCGGGTCGTAGTCGTCGACGACGTCGGATTTGAATGGTTTGAAGACGTCTGTGGGTAGAAGAGGATCCGGAAGGATGATTCGACATAGTAAGAAGGGGGTAGGAGTCGTGGTTGTTGTTGCGGATGGGGGTGCTGGGGTCAATCGGGCGGAAGCGTTGACCGTCGTCGACAACGACGTCCGATTTGAATGGGTCAAAGTGATAGGTAGGTCAAAAGGGACCAATGAGAACGATTGACGTTGATAGGGAGGTGGTCTGCTCCACGGTTGTGGTTTCGTGCAAAGGTGACGTCGAGAATCGAGGAAGTCGGTCGGACAGATTGACCGTCACCGACAACGATGTCCGATTCGAACGATTCAAAGACGTCAATGGGGCAAAGAGAACCAGAGGAGATGACTGGCGTAGGTAGGACGTGCGTAGGATGCGTGGTTGTCGATTTGATGTAGAATATGCAGTCGTTGGACTTTGAAATCGCAATGCGGATAATAGCAGTTTCTACGTCAAATTCAAATATCACCCACAATTCAAAAAGTCACCAACGTCGGATTTGAATGGTTCAAAGTTGTAGATGGGCAGCAGTGGCACACAAAGAGGGTCTACATAGGTAGGAAGGGGGTAGAAATCACGGTTGGTGAGATAGAGGGGGTGAAGGGTCGTCAGAATGGTCGAAAAGGGGGGTGACAGAAGACGTGAATCGATCGTTTTAAAGACGTAGATAGGTCAGGCAGGAATAGCAAGAGGGTCTACGAAGATAGAAAGGCTCAGGGGTCGTCGTTGCTGAGATAGATGAGGTCAAGGTCGTCAGAGGGTCGAGGAGGGGGTGCTTGGAGAGTGACGATCGATGTAAATCGATCGTTTTAACGACGTAGATAGATGTCGTTGGGGGGGCGATACGACGACGGCACGTAATAGGAAGAGGGTAGAAGTTGTGGTTGTCGAGTTGTTGTCGGATATGCAGTCGTTTGACTTTGAGGTCGTAACGGCGATCATGGCCGTTTCTACGTCGGAATCCACAAGTCCGCAACGACGGATTTGGACGGTTTACAGGAGTAGATGGGTAGAAACGGGCACAAGAAGAGGGTTTACGTAGGTTGGAAGGGGGTAGGAGACGTCGGTATCGAGATGGAGGGGGTGAAGGTCGTCGGAGGGGTCCAGGGGGGTGGTTTTCGGGGTGCATAGGTTACGAAGGTTGACAACGACGACGATCGGAAAAGATGGACGCGGGTTACGACCTGTCTTACTGGATTGTTGATTGAAGACGTCGTTCCGAAGTTATTCGTGGGCGAAGTGGGCGATGGCAGTCGGGGTTGGGTGTGCGTACGACGACGACGACGACGGCGTGAAACCACAAGTTTTGGATCGGAAAAGAGGGATATGGGTCGTAGTTTGTCGTAGAAGACGATTGGTAAGGATAGATAAAGGGTAGGGTCCGTCGTTGTGGTTGTGGATGGGGGTGACGGGAGTGAAGTCGAAGAAGCGGGCGAAGAATCGGGGGAGGGTCGGTCGTCGTCGTCGACAACGTCGGATTTGGATGGTTTGAAGTCATGGGTAGGTGAAAGAAGGTATAGGAAGACGATTGCCGTAGTCAGGAAGGGCACATGCTTCGCGGTTGTGGACATGTGTGAAGGTGAAGGTGGGAATTGATCGAGTCGGGCGGAAGGGTTGGCCGTCGTCGTCGACAACGTCTGATTTGGATGGTTTAAAGTGACGGATAGGTCGAAAGGGACGAAAGAAAACGATCGACGTAGATAGGAAGGGCGTCAGATCCGTGGTTTGTGGTTGTGGATGGGGGTGATGGGGGTGATGTCGAAGAATCTGGCGAAGAATCGGGGGAGGGTCGGCCGTCGTCGTCGACAACGTCGGATTTGAACGATTTAAAAACGTAGATAGATCAATAGAAGGTCCGAAAGGGCTATTGTCGTTGTTAGAAAAGGTGGTAGGATTCGTGGTTGTTGAGATCTTCGAAGGTGAAGTGGGTGATGGCAGTCGGGGTCGGGGGGGACGAAGGGACGTAGAAGGTCGACGTAAAACGACGGTTTCGAATCGGACAAAGTTCCCATAGGTCGTCGATCGTTAAAGGAGACGATTGGTAAAGATAGATAAAGGGTAGGATTCGTGGTTGACGTTGTGGATGGGGGTGAAGTCGAAGAATCGGTCGGAAGGGTGGATCGTCGTCGTCGACAACGTCGGATTTGGATGATCCAAAGACGTAGATAGATCGAAGAGGGCAAAAGAAAACGATTGACGTGGTTAGAAAGGTGGTAGGATTCGTGGTTGTTGAGATCTTCGGAGGTGAAGATAGGATCGATCGAGTCGGTCGGAAGGGGTGGGTCGTAGTCGTCGACAACGTCGGATTTCGATGGTTTAAAGACGTCGATGGGTCAAAAGGGAGGAAAGAAAACGATTGACGTACGTAGGGAATCTGTAGGATGTATGGTTGTTGGGTTGTGCGAAGGTGACGAAGAGAATCGATCGAGTCGGTCGGAAGGGCGGGTCGTCGTCGTCGACAACGTCGGATTTGGATGGTTTAAAGACGTAGATGGGTCAAAGAGGGTCCGAAAGAACGGTTTCCGTAGATAGGGAGTGGGTTAGAGACGTTGTTGTTGGGTTGTGCGAAGGTGACGTTGAGAACCGAGGGAGTCAGTCGGAAGGGTAGGTCGTAGCCGTCGACAACGTCCGATTTGGATGGTTTAAAGTGACGGATAGGTCGAAAGGACGAAAGAAAACGATTGACGTACGTAGGGAGTGAGTTAAAGTCGTGGTTGTCGTTGTGGATGGGGTGACGGGGGTGAAGTCGAAGAATCGGTCGGAAGGGTGGGTCGTAGTCGTTGACGACGTCGGTTTTGGATGATCGAAAGACGTAGATGGGTCAAAGAGGATCCGAAAGGACGGTTTCCGTAGATAGGGAGTGGGTTCGAGACGTGGTTGTCGTTGTGGATAGAGGTTGATGGGGGTGAATCGGGGGGAGGGTCGGAAGGGTGGATCGTCGTCGACGACAAACGTCGGATTTGAATGGTTTAAAGTCATGGGTAGGTCAAACGGGACGAAAGGAAACGATTGACGTATGTAGGGAGGTGGTAGGATTAGTGGTTGTTGAGTTATCCGTGGGTGAAGTGGGTGATGGCAGTCGGGGTCGGGGGGGGACGAAGGGACGTAGGAAGGTCGACGACGACGACGTAAAACGACGATACGACGTACGGTAAGGAAAGGGGATCGATAGAAGACGACGTAAAAAGATGATTCCCGTCGTTAGATCGATGGCCGGAGTCGTGGTTTCGAAGTTATTCGTGGGCAAAGTGGGCGATGGCAGTCGGGTTGGGTGTGCGTACGACGACGACGACCGACGACGACGACGACGTAAAACGACGATTTTTCGATCGGAAAAGAGGGATAACGGGTTAAGGATTGTCGTAGAAGACGATTGCCGTCGTCGGATCGATGATCGGGGCCGTGGTTGTGAAGTTATTCGTGGGTGAAGTGGGTGATGGCAGTCGGGGTCGGGGGCGGGGGGGACGAAGGTCGACGACGACGACGTCCAACGACGACGACGACGGTTTTACGATCGGAAGAGACGGTGTGTAGGTTAAAGATCGTCAGAAAAAACGATCTGTCGTACTGGATTGTTGATTGCGATCGTGGTTGTGGAGTTATTCGAGGGTGAAGTGGGTGATGGCAGTCGGGGTCGGGGGCGGGGGGGACGAAGGTCGACGACGACGACGTAAAACGACGATACGACGACGTCGAAGAAGGGATCCGTAGAGGACGACGTACGAAGACGATTCCCGTCGTTGGATCGATGGCCGGAGACGTGGTTGTTGAGATACGTCGAGGTGAAGTGGGTGATGGCAGTCGGGGTTCGGGGGGGGGACGAAGGGACGTAGGAAGGTCGACGTAAAACGACGGTTTTCGAATCGGACAAAGTGCCCGTAGGTCGTCGATCGTCGTAGAAGACGATTGCCGTTGTTATAAAGGTGTTAGGGATCCGTGGTTGTCGTTGTGGATGGGGGTGATGGGGTGAATCGAGAGAGTCGGTCAGAAGATTGACCTTAGTCGACAACGACGTCGGATTTGAACGATTCGAAGGCGTAGATGGGTGGAAGGGAGTCAACGAAGACGATTGCCGTAGGTAGGAAGGGCGTCGGATCCGTAGTTGTGGTTTTGTGCGAAGGTGATGTCGATAAAGTCAATGAATCGGGGGAGTCGGTCGGAAGGGTGGATCGCAGTCGTCGACAACGTCGGATTTGAACGATTTAAAGACGTAGATAGGTCAAAGAGGGCCAACGAAGACGATCTACGTTGTTAGAAAGTCGATCAGAGTCGTGGTTGTTGAGTTGACGTCGGATATGCAGTCGTTGACTTCGAGATTTTGGTCGAGATAGCTTAATGTCAGCTTTTACGTCGAAATCAAAAAGTCGACAACGTTGGAATTGAACGACGTAACAACGTAGATGGATGTAAATGGGCAAGGGAAGACGATCTACGAAGGTTAGAAGTCCGTGGGAGTCGTTGTTGTTGAGATAGAGGGGGGTGAAGGGAGTGAAGGTGTCGAAGGGGGGGGTGTTTGGGGGGGTGAAAGATGAGGGAAAACGTCGAATGTTTTGACGTAGATGGGTAGTAATGGGTATAATAGAAGGGTTTACGTCGATAGGGAGGGTGTCGACGTCGTCGTCGTCGAGATAAAGGGGGATGAAGAGAGTGAAGGTGTCGAAAGGGGGGGTGTTTGGGGGGGTGGAAGAAGAGAGAAAACGTTGAATGTTTCGACGTAGATGGGTGTAAAAGGGTATAATAAGATGATCTACGAAGGTTGGAAGGATGTAGGAGTAGTGGTTGTCGAGATATCGGGAGGTGAAGGGAGTGAAGGTGTCGAAGGGGGGGTGTTTTTGGGGTGAAGTTGGACGTGAATCGATCGTTTTAAAGACGTCCATAGATGAAGAACGGTATTATAAGACGATTGACGTTGTTAGATAGTCCGTGGGAGTCGTGGTTGTTGAGATAGACGAAGGTGACGATCGGGATTCGGGGGGGGACGAAGATGGAAGAAGTTGGGCAAGAAACACCGAAATTGAGGGGTTTGAAGAGGTAGATAGATGTAATCAGTGATTCTACGATGAATGGACGTGGTGGGAGGGGTGGAAAAGGTGTCGTTGTCGAGATAGAGGAGGGAATGAAGGGAGTGAAGATGTCGAAGGGGGGGGTGTTTTTTGGGGGTGAAGTTGGACGTAAAGCCGTGGTTTTTTTTGACGTAGATCGACGTGATTGGGTGCAATAGAGGGATTGAAGGTGATGGGGAGATGATAGAAGTGATGGTTGTCGAGATAGAGGAGGGTGAAGGTGGTTGTCGCGATAGATGAAGGTGAGGAAGACGAGGGGAAGATGGCGCAGGCAGCGGCGCGGAAAGAGAAGGTTAGGGTTAGGTGGTTAGGGTTAGGGTTAGGGTTAGGGTTAGGGTTAGGGTTAGGGTTAGGGTGGTTAGGGTTAGGGTTAGGGTTAGGTTAGGGTTAGGGTTAGG
>CAWUGU010000028.1:10000-15000 GCA_963921825.1 Erodium maritimum | reverse complement strand
GGCATGCCAAGGCTGGTCCCAGGTCGGCCATGGTCGTCCACGGCGTGCCAAGGTCCTCCAAGGGTCGGCCAAGGCATGCCAAGGCCGGCCATGGTCGACCAAGGGTCGGCCAGGGCCTGCCATGGCCTGCCATGGCATGCCAAGTTCGTGCCAAGGTCGGCCATGGTCCACCAAGGTCGTGCCAGGGTCGGGCCATGGACGACCAAAGACCGTGCCAGGGCCGGGCCATGGTCGACCAAGGACCGTGCCAAGGTCCTCCAAGGGTCGGCCAAGTGTCACGGGACCACAAGACCACCCTCTTGGATCCGTGCGGCTCGCCTCCTTACACAAGTCTTTCCCTAGACTTTGTAAGCCAAAGCGATCAGCCTTCAACGTTGCGGAAGCGTCTTAGGGAATGAGCCACGAACAAGCAACAATAGAAAGGTAGAAGAAGAGAGTTGGTGCTCAAGAGGGAGCGTTTTTCAGATTGTATTGAGAGTAAGTAAGTAAGTGTGTAGGTAAGTGTGTTTACAAGGCTAATGAGCCCTCTATATATACTAGTACAAGAGGTCTATATATGGAAACAAGAATAAATGAAATGCCATCAATGCATTGATTCCTTGGTCAAAGACTATCCCTTGATCCTTGCCAAGTCTTGTAACTCCCATTGACCCTTGATTCTTGCTCCTTGTCTCCACCATCTAGAAGGGCGCCAATCATGGCCATGTCTAGGTTCGTTGCACCTTGACCATGCCAACTGATCAGCCCTTCCTCTCGGCCCAAACCGGCTCCGCCCATGGCTCGGCCCCGCTCGCCATCGCCCACGCCTGGGGCCAGCTCGCCCACGCCCGTGTCTTGGCCCGGTCCGCCCTCGCCCATGTCTCGGCCTGGCCCTTGGCCGGTCTCTCCCTCTCGGCAACCAAATGGGACCGAGTCCACCTCGTCCCCAAGTGCACGGCACCAGCCCAAAGAAGGGTCTTCACCTGGTCCGTGACATCCTCCCCCACCAAAACGGAGCATCGCCCCGATGCTCGGCTGCCCTATGCTCTCCGCCTTGGCTGCCTTGTCTTGGTGGTCTTCGCCCTTCAAGACAAAATCCGCATTGGTGTTACCCAACGGATCGTGTCCCCACAAGTCCTCCCCTAAGGTCCTTGTATGAAGGCTTGCCAACTCCGCTTTGCGACTCAAAGCGTCCGCCACAATGTTCGTCCTACCGGGTTTGTACTCCAATGTGTAGTCAAACTCGGCTAGGAAATCTTGCCACCTTGCTTGCTTGGGAGAGAGTTTCTTTTGGGTTTGGAAAAAGCTTACAGCAACATTGTCAGTTATAACCTTGAATTTACTTCCAAGTAAGTAGTGTCTCCATACCCTTAGACAATGCACGACGGCCGTCATCTCCTTCTCGTGCACGGTGTACCTTCTCTCCACATCGTTGAGCTTTCGGCTCTCAAATGCAACGGGGTGCCCATCTTGGATCAAGACCCCACCAAGCGCAAAGTCACTAGCATCCGTTTGGACCGTCCATGTCTTCGAAAAGTCCGGCAACATGAGCACGGGTTCCTCCACAACGGCTTGCTTTAGGAGACGGAAAGCATCATCGACCTTCTCGCTCCATTCCCACGGACGATCTTTCTTCAAGAGGTCCGTCAAAGGGGCTGCGATCTTTGAGTAGTCCCTTATGAACCGCCTATAGTAGTTGGCCAGCCCCAGGAACGATCGCAACTCCGGCACCTTGGTTGGCGGTCGCCACTCTTGGATTGCCTTCACCTTGGCACCATCCATTTTGACCCGCCCACGCCCAAGTATATGCCCAAGGAAAGGCACCTCCTCTTGGGCAAAGGAACACTTCTCTTCCTTCACATAGAGCTCGTGTTCCCTCAATGCCTCGAATACCTGTCTCAAGTGATCCACATGCTCGGCCAAAGACCGGCTATACACTAGAATGTCATCCAAATACACGACCACAAATCTGTCCAAAAATGGTTGGAGTACCTTGTTCATGAGAGTACAAAACGTGGCTGGTGCATTTGTCAACCCAAATGGCATCACGAGAAACTCGTACGAGCCGTACCGCGTTACACAAGCGGTCTTGGCCTCATCCCCCTCCGCAATTCGCACTTGCCAATACCCGGAACGCAAGTCGAGCTTTGAGTAGAAGAAAGAACCCCCCAAACGATCAAACAAATCAGCGGGTAAAGGAATAGGGTACTTGTTCTTTACCGTTAATTTGTTGAGCGCTCGGTAGTCTATGCACATCCTCATCGACCCGTCTTGCTTCTTTTGAAAGAGTACCGGTGCGCCATACGGAGCCTTGGATGGTTGGATGAACCCTGCCTCCAACAAGTCCCCCAATTGCTTCCTCAACTCCTCCAACTCGGGTGGACTCATCCTATAGGGCACGCCGGCTGGTGGTTTTGAATTGGGCAGCAACTCAATGACGTGATCCACGTCTCTTCGTGGCGGTAACTTCTTGGGCAGCTCACTAGGCATGACATCCTTGAACTCGGCCAAAAGTTCCCCCACCACATCGGGAATAACCTCTTTCCCCTTTGTCCCTTCATCACCCTTTAGTACCGCAAGAAATGTAGGAGAAGAGTGCTTTAAACCATCATTAACTTGCATAGCTGAAAGCATCTTACCTCTTGTGTACTTCCTCTCGAGTGGAACCATGCATGGCGTCCCATCCAAGATCCACATGATGTCTAGGTGAGGGACAAGCACACTTCGTATACGGTCGAGGAAGTCCCAACCCATAACGAAGTCATAGTCGTCGAGCTCCATAACATAGACGTCCTCGACTCCTTCCCATGTGCCAATCTTCAGCTGCACATCCCGAGCCAACCCCTCAATTCGGGTCGCCTCCTTGTTCACCGTCTTCACGGTCGAACACACCTTGTCCCATTTGAGACCCACCTTCTTGGCTGCCTCAATGCTCATGAAGAGGTCCGAAGCACCCGTATCAACCAAGGCCTTCGTCTGGATCCCCTTCACTACGGCCTCCACATACATGGAGCCCTTCTTCTTCCGCCCATCCTTCGCCTTCACAACACTTGAAAGCTTCAACGAGTTCAACGTTGTCTCCTGCGAATCTGGTACGGCCTCCATAGCTCTCAAGCTAGTCTTCCTTGGACAATCCCTCATCATATGGGAACCATTACAAATGAAACACTTTAACGGTTGGTGAGAAGGAACGGAATTACCCGGTTTGGTTGGCCTTTCGTTGTTAGGCCTTGGCTTCTCCATGGGCTCTTCCTTTCGCCTATCCTCCCTATGATGGGACCGTCCACTCTTAGCACCACGATCCTCCGTTGGTTTCTCCTTCCTTGTGTAATCAGCCAAGGATTCTACCACACGGATGGCCTCGTTCAAGTCTCGTACGTTGGCCCTTCGCAACTCCGCTTGCGCCCAAGTAGCTAGTCCGTCTTTGAATGCAAAGAGCGCCTCTCTTCCACCAAAACCCGGAATCTCTAGCATGATCTCTTGGAAAGCCACCACGTACTCATAGATAGACCCCTTTTGAGTCAACCGGCGAAGCCTTCCTCTTGCTTCATCCTCGGCATTCTCGGGCCTAAACTGCGCCTTGAGCTCATCCTTGAACTCCAACCAAGAATCAATGACCTCCTCGTCATCGTACTTAGCCTCTTCACAACGCCTACGCCACCATAGGCTAGCAGTGTCAGATAAAAAGTTGCAAATATTCTTAAGCTTACTTGCATCATCTTGGACGTTCACTGCCTCAAAGTAGTTGTCCATGCTCCAAAGGAAGTTGTCAACGATCTTCGCTGATCTTGTGCCCGCAAAAGACTTTGGCCGAGGAACATCCATCCTCGGGGTGCCCCCACCTCCATTTGCCACGGCCTTCTTGCAAAGCTTCAACTCCTCTTGCAAAGACAACACGGTCTCCTCCAACTCCTCTATCTTCTTAGTATAGGGATCAAAGGTGACCTCAAGAAAATCATCACGTTTGTACAACGTGTTGATCTCCTCCTTCACCCAAGTGTACCGTCCTTCTCCCCTCTTCACATACTCCTCCAAAAGAGCTATGCGTTCCTCCAAGGAAATAGAAGAAGAAGAATCAATATCACGAAGTGAAGGCTCTTTTGACTTACCTCGTTTCTTAGTGTTCACTCTTGACATGTCACGGCCAGCAACATCAACCTCCAAAGCCAACTCAACTTGTTCGGCCATTGCTTTGTTCTTGAACCGGAGCTCTGATACCACTTGTCACGGGACCACAAGACCACCCTCTTGGATCCGTGCGGCTCGCCTCCTTACACAAGTCTTTCCCTAGACTTTGTAAGCCAAAGCGATCAGCCTTCAACGTTGCGGAAGCGTCTTAGGGAATGAGCCACGAACAAGCAACAATAGAAAGGTAGAAGAAGAGAGTTGGTGCTCAAGAGGGAGCGTTTTTCAGATTGTATTGAGAGTAAGTAAGTAAGTGTGTAGGTAAGTGTGTTTACAAGGCTAATGAGCCCTCTATATATACTAGTACAAGAGGTCTATATATGGAAACAAGAATAAATGAAATGCCATCAATGCATTGATTCCTTGGTCAAAGACTATCCCTTGATCCTTGCCAAGTCTTGTAACTCCCATTGACCCTTGATTCTTGCTCCTTGTCTCCACCATCTAGAAGGGCGCCAATCATGGCCATGTCTAGGTTCGTTGCACCTTGACCATGCCAACTGATCAGCCCTTCCTCTCGGCCCAAACCGGCTCCGCCCATGGCTCGGCCCCGCTCGCCATCGCCCACGCCTGGGGCCAGCTCGCCCACGCCCGTGTCTTGGCCCGGTCCGCCCTCGCCCATGTCTCGGCCTGGCCCTTGGCCGGTCTCTCCCTCTCGGCAACCAAATGGGACCGAGTCCACCTCGTCCCCAAGTGCACGGCACCAGCCCAAAGAAGGGTCTTCACCTGGTCCGTGACACAAGGCATGCCAAGGCCGGCCATGGTCGACCAAGGGTCGGCCAGGGCCTGCCATGGTCGTGCCAAGGTCGGCCATGGTCGGGCCAGGGTCGAGCCAT
>CAWUGU010000027.1:0-25268 GCA_963921825.1 Erodium maritimum | reverse complement strand
AGGTTGGCCGATTGCTGGACGAGGGCAAGGCGTCGCCCGAGATGATTTCCATGATCAAGCGGACCAACTGTGATCGCGCGCTCAACCATTCCCGCGTGCTCCAGGAGGTGTTTGGAGGAAATGCCGTCAGTGATGAGTATCACATTGGCCGACATGTGGCGAATCTGTTTGTCACGCAGACGTATGAGGGACAAAGCGATATACATGGTGAGTTGGTCATGGCTGAAGTGATGAAGCTAACAGAGACTAGGTTTGGTGTTGGGCAGAGCCATTACAGGTCTTCAGGCTTTTGTATAGCTAATGAGCTGCGAATGGACGAGGTCTACGATGAGGCTTAAGATGAGAGGTACAAGATGAGAGACCAGGAAGCAATTCCAAGATGAATATTCCGAATGTACAGGAAACAGAATAGGGATGACAGAACATGTTGGTAAGCATGACTATCCGCAGAGGATGGCCTGGACATGGTCAAATAGGGGCATCTACCAATACAGATGCGAGTACATGTATCAACAACACAACTGCATATAATCACGCTCTTGAATTGGCTTGACTGTTCTTCTAAAGCCTAGCAATTTTCTAAACCGGTCATTGAGTTGGTCGATGGGCAGGGATGAGTCTCAATGCACAGCATGCATCGGGCAAGGTCTACGCGCGCGTCAAGCGTACAGCTCTTCTCCCCAACCTTGAGCAGGTTGCAGATAGGCGGCCAGACAGGTGCACGAGATAGGTCCCTCGCCCGTTGAATCTATTTTGAATCTGTTGTCAAACTAGCAAGTGATGTGAGTAGATCCTTGGCCACCATCGAATGATTAATTGATCTCTGCCATAGAATGATTAGTTGATCTTTGCCATAGAATCATCCGCCCATCTCCGCCACGGTCATTCTTCAGAACCTTGCCGTATCGTGCATGCAGGAACAGCCTAGATTCTCGATGGCAAAACCCGCAGCTTCAGCTTAGACGGTGCTGAATGATGCTGAGCAATGAATCGGGGCGGGTAAGTTGGGAATGGCGGCGAGACGGAGCGGCGAGGGCGTGGGCGTGGGCGCTGCTTTTGCCGCGAACGGGTGGCTGCCGGAAACCGCATGGGAGAGAGCGTGCTCTTTTGACTCTTTGACAGGTGTCTGTCTGTATGCGGACGGGCGTGAATCGGCGGCGGTATCGTTTTCTCTTTGCCTGGCGTCGCTGCTGTGGATGTGAAGACATTTCGGCGTCTCCATCGGGTTCTGTGAGCGATGCTGGAGTTATCTCGTCGGTTGACCACCGGATGATGGCGGTGGATTTGCCGTCAAGCGTGATTGCCGTCGGCCTGTGCTGGAGTCATTCATCACCATCACCACCATCACCACCATGATCACCATTACCATCACCATCACCGTCATCGTCATCGTCGTCTTCGTTGTCTTCACCTCGCTGACGTTCTCTTGCTAGGCCTCGCTTAAGGCCTGTGTCTAAGCCGCAACAAGCATAGCTGCCCAACACCCGGTCTGTGATTGGATGTATCGTGACCGCAGCCTCCACCCCGCGCTGCTTTAAGTGTTGGCCATCGAGGCTCATAGGCCCATAGCGGCGGGCGTGAATCTCCACTCAATGCTACGGACAACTCTGTTTCGCTCTCGTCGTCTCTCTCTCTCTCTCTCTCTCTCTCTCTCTCCCTCTTCTCTTCTCTCTTCCATCATCAACCTCATCTCTTCCTCAAAAACACCTCCCCCTCACCCACCGCCAACGTCGTCACCCCGTTCTCTTCCTCTCCATCTCCAACACCCTCACACACACGTCAGCCATGGCTCTCAAGCGCATTAACAAGGAACTCACGGATCTCGGCCGGTTCGTCATCTCTCTCTCATTTCTCCCCCCACTTCCATGGCGGGGTTTTGTCACGCTCCGTCTGCTCACCGCGATCTGGCTCACAGTCACGGTGCGCAGGCACGGTGCCGACTGACGATACCTTCATCTCTTCCTCATCGAGCTCGTGCTAATATGTTGTGGACAGAGACCCACCGTCTTCCTGCTCAGCCGGCCCCATGAACAGCGACCTGGTGAGTGCCCGCCGCCTCGCTCCCCAGCCCTACGGCTCGCCTGCGGCCTGATCATGCTCAGCCTGCACGAGCGCTCCCAACGCTGCCACGGCCACATCGGCATCGAGACAATGTGTACTGACTTATTTGTGCGTCCGTAGTTCCACTGGCAAGCTACAATTATGGGTCCCGTAAGTACTCCTCCAGCGCTTATCGCTGCATGCGCCGAGCCATCACGAGATGGCCCGTTCTTCAGCCTCATGGGCCAGAGCGAAAGCGAGTGTCACCTCGCGATGGCCGGCATGCTCAGCGTCGACACACAGGAACTGACGTACTGCTGCTCTAGTCCGACTCGCCATACTCGGGAGGTGTCTTCTTCCTCGCCATCCACTTTCCCACAGACTACCCCTTCAAGCCTCCCAAGGTCAACTTCACCACCCGCATCTACCACCCCAACATCAACTCGAACGGCAGCATCTGCTTAGATATTCTCCGTGACCAGTGGAGCCCTGCTCTCACCATCTCCAAAGGTATGTTGAATCCGTGGTGGCGTGGTGGCGTGGCGGACCTGTTGCTAACCAGCTTTCCCCGCCAGTCCTGCTGTCCATCTGCTCGATGTTGACCGACCCCAACCCCGATGACCCTCTCGTCCCCGAGATTGCCCACGTCTACAAGACGGACCGTCCACGATACGAGGCTACGGCTCGGGAGTGGACGCGCAAGTATGCCATCTAAGGGGGAAATGTGCGGGCAGAGACGTGCCCCGACAAGGACGGATCGGTGAACCGATACCCGGAGCAATAGGGACAGGTTCTACAAGCACATGGCTATCGCACGACCGTGGTTTGGCCGTGCCGGAAACGAGAATGGTGATGGGAGGACGCCGAAGACGTGTTTGTTCGATGCGGCAAGACGTGGAATTCTCAAGAGGGGTCTTGTTGCGGCGTAATCTTCTTCTTCATCCTCGCTGGTTGTTTTCCCACAGATGACTAATGCATACTGAGCTTCACGATATCCTTTTCTGTGTCTGCTGTGGAGCGGGCGTGCGTGTGATTGTCGAGTGTGATGGCTAGAGGCAGAGGCTGTCTGGTATGAGCCTCGTGCTATCAAGCACGGGCAGACGGACGTGAAGGCCAACTGATTCAATCGTAGCACGATATCGTGGCAGGCTGTTGGCTTCTAACCCTGGAAGTACTGGCCGATAAAGACGACAACATCGGCGTGTATGATCAACAGCACTGAAGCTGGGGGCTCGACGTCGTGGGAGGGCTGACTACGAGATAAGCAGATTACATCTCTTTCTGCGTCTGTGTCTGTGTCTGGGCTAACAAGTGATGGGATTGTGACGTCGAATCGTAACTTGGATCCGTTCTGCAGCACAGGCAGCGAGTTGGAAAAGTATCATCGTCCCGAGCAGAGCCGCGTATCAACACCATCAACACCATCACCACTACAACCACTACGACCACTACGGCTGTGACTTCTCCTGTCCTGTCTCCTCCTCTGATCCTAGTCTTCTTCCGCGCCATGATCTGCTCCCGACTGAACCCCTCTTTGCAGAAAGTGGACGAGCGGGCTGAAACGCGCTGCAGCGATTCGTGAAGCTCTTGTCGACGTCGAGGGCGAGGATGAAACGGGACGTCGAGGCCGTGCGGTGCCGAGTGGCGTGGATTGGAACAGATCGTGAGCAGATGGCGGGCTGGGATTTGTTTGACTAGGATGTTTTACCTCTGCGAATGGGTTCTGGAAGTTGGGAGGTGGGAAGTATTTCTTGGGTCGGACTCGGGTTCGGTCCCGGGCGTGTCGAGATTGAGACGTCGAGATGCGCCGGCTTGACTTGATGATCACGAGGTCACGTTTGAACATCTACGTGCTTTCTAGGATGACCTGAGTTGGACAGTGTGAATATTGGCACTTGCAATCGTGGCTCATGGACGTCTTGGGTTCCTGGAAATGTCGTGATATCTCTTCATTGGTCTAGGAGACTTCCATCTCAAGATGCTCGTGTGCTTTGATCAGTCTTAGTAACGTCTTTGTAGCTTCTTCAAGCCGACTTACCACTTACTTACAAAGCCCTGTCTATCCCATCGTTGCTCTACAAATAATCTAAACAACTTTGCGTGTATGCAGGGTTCTGAGCTGGCTGTGCAGTGCCATGCTCAACTCGAATCCTTTGTGGCTGGGACATCCTGGGTGATTCCGTGGTTGGGCTGAAGAAGGAATGCAGAGATGCTGGTATGGATTTGCAGCAATGCGAAGAGAAGAGTGGCTGTGTGGTCTCGGTGGATTGAAATGAGTTTGTGAAAAGCTGGCTTCGTGGTGTGAGCTGGTCGGCCGATGTTGATTCTGTGAGCTTTGTCTTCCTCAATCCGGTATTCCATCAAGTACTCGATCGACGTCTGAATATTGGAGAATTGAAGAGATACCATAGAACTTCTTCTCTCCTAAGCTAAACATATCGCCAACCTCAGACTCGGGTCTTCTAGAAGCTGGGCTCAAGCCATGAGTGTTCCTTACATCCTGCCTGAAGAGCCGTGTGCCACTATGCCAGACATGAGGTTGTACAGTTGGGATTTGGTCATTAGGTACTTTTCCAGTTTGCTTACACTTCTGCAACTGACTGTACCTATGTCCGCCGGTCTTTCTGTATCAGACATCTTGATCCTTGCAATCCCGTTGCCATCTACAGTATCAACGTTCAAGGATGACAGACGCCTAACCGCAGATCCAGCTGTAGATCCAGCATGCCGTGAGAAGTACTGGCAGAGGCAAGGATGAAAGATAACGACAATGGCAACGGCAATGGAATACTGCCATACCTTGTCTTGCCATATTAATAGCTCCCAGACAGGCATGCTGACGCTGATGATCCTCTCGTGCTTGTTCTCGTCTCTATATCCCTGCACCTGGTTCATCTTGAGCTCCCCTGCTCCGGCTCTGGCTGCTTCCCATTTCATTTTCCCAGCGACTCGCGGTGTGGTTCCTGCAGCTTGCATATGTGGAGGAGGCGTTATTGAGATGAACGAAACGTTGATGAAATTGATGGTGTCACCCTTCTTGCAATACAGACGCGTCGAGATGCAGGTAGGGAGGTCAACGCGGCACGGATTCCCTCATTTCGTTCACGATCTCGATGCTCGTGGGCTCTCACACTCGGCCTTTTTGGATGTGACTCGGATCCAAATCTTGAGTCCATCAAGAGAACTTCTCGCTATGCATATAAAGGTTAGTACTGATATCAGTGGCTATATCTAGAGAAGACGCGGAAGCGGGAGCGGGAGACCGTCGTCGTGCAGATTCGAGCTCGTTCGTTGCTGACCACCCTGTCTTGACCTGCCAGGGCTATGCGGCAATGGGTACGTAGTCTTATCGAGGCGGTAATCAAGAGGATTATCACTTGGGAGTTGCGAGGGCTGACATGTTGCGTAAGTGCAGAGGATCGTGGGATGGGTGATTGAAATGAAAGTCTAGGTTGTGAGATGAGTGGTTGAATACTGAGTAGGTATTAATTGAATATTGAGTAGGTAGTTAGTGATTGAATAGAGAATCGAGGTAGTGATATGGGATAGAGGTGATGATAGAGAATAGGTGGTGATAGAGAATAGGTGGTGAATAGTCTTGAGCAAGAGAAGAGGACTGAGCTCGGATTAAGCAAATCTAGAGACAACGCCGTTGGATATACTCAAGCTCTGGAGCAAGACAGCACAAAAAGTCAACGAGTGCATTGATCCTTCATACTGTAAGTCAATCAACAGAATGCCATCGCCAAGGAAAACGACAGACAAGACATCTTCCCGATAGCCAAGCTTCTGACATGCTCGATTGCCGCTCAATCAACTGCTCGCTCTCAGCTTTCATTCTCTCCGCTGTATAAAGTCGTCAGCGTATGGGTGATTGGATCTGGCTTCCCCGCGCCCAAAGCTTGACCATGCTTGTCTGGCAGAGTGCTCGCGGCGGTTAACTGGTTCCACTGCCCGTGGCCAGGTGGACAGTCTTCACTGGCCTGCTCGGTCGACACGGCTCCCTGGGAGGTTTGGAGTCAACTGTGCAATTGGACAGAGATCTGGTGAAGGGAGACTGAACCGATCAGGCTCGCAGCCGCAACAACGACCGCGAGACGTAATACGTGATGAGATGCAGCAAAACATCGGCAGACGCCATGAGACCAGGACAGCGCAATTTCTGCGCAGTTGGCGTTTCAAGGCAGGGCCGTCTGACACTGTTGATGCTGCAGCCGGACATGCGCTTTGAACCCTCGCACTGCCCCTGAAGGCCATCATGACTTTGAGAATATGAGCTAGAACCAATGACTTACAGACTCCTTTCTCTGTGCTTTTGATTGTACGGTGTGTTTATCCGAGCGGTCCCGCGGTGTAAGCGGCGTGGACTGGGTTCAATATTAACATGGACAGTATTATAAGATACTGCCCCTGAGTGTGAATAGCTGCATGCGGCTTCTGATGTTCACCACGGGACTCTTCAGTCACGTATGAATCAAGCAACTTGGTTCACGACAGCACTTCTCGCTCTGCACGTCCGTGTCTGCAATTCCTGCGACCCTCCCGCCAATCGGCCTGATGCTCGTAACTCTCCAACCCTCCGCTGTCCGACTGTCTGAGCACCCTGCCGGGCTTGATGGTCCAAGCCAGCACCGACACAATGGACCCACGATGCCCTGGTCCGACCTGTCTGCGCCGTGGACAATCATGCTCCCCTCCTTCTCCTCCTCCGCCGGCCATGAGACGCGGTTCTCATCTCGAGAGCGACAGCCTCGTCGTGGTTCCCTTCCCATCATGGCCGTCCACGTACAGGGAACGACGAGAATGACAGGCCCTATTTCTGTCAAGCTGCGAATCCGTGGCCAGGGTCTGCACTGTTCCTGACTGCGATCCTGACGGTGGCCATCCCTGGAGCCATGCTTGTTTCAAGCCTCGCCATTCTCTGACAGAAACTTGTCCGTCTTACACGCTCCATGCCGGGAGATGTTGAGACTGCGATTGTTCGGAATGCTCAGACGTCCAGCTAACGACGACGCGGCCCCCCTTTTTGGGTTCTGTGTCGAGTGATGGTCAAAGGAAAAGTCCCATGCGAGAGATGCTACAGGATCGTATGGAGGAGTTACAGCAGTTCCTGGCGTGACGAGCTCGTCTCCCCTTTTCTCTCCAGTGTTCCAATGTGGCCCGTCGGTTGGTGAAGTACGTCGGTGTCTGTTCTCTGTTCAGCAACACGCTCGATTCGCCTTCACCTTCATATTGGTCCGTCCTGCTGTCTGCTTTCTCGTCGTCTTCTTTCCCTTTCCCTCTTCTTTCTCTTTTCTCTTTTCTTTCTTCTCTTCCGTGTCGTCTTTCTCCCTGCTGCATCTTCTTGTTCATCCACGACCCTCTCCGCCTAATCATCTCCTCCTCCTCCTCCTCCTCTCTTGGGCGTGATAATAGGGAGCAGTCACCAGTGCAGGCATTGTGGTGATCGAGACCAACGGCATCAGAGTTCTTGTTCTAAAAAGGTATGTCAACCCTGAGAGTATTCTCCGATCCTCCTCCTCCTCCTCCTCCTCCTCCTCCTGCCGGCACCTGCAGACACACAACGGCTGGGGATGGCGAGAAAGGGGTGTTACCATACCATGATATGATATGATCCCTTCCAGCCGTCGGCGCCTCATCCGTCAACTCCCAGAATGACTGCGTGCTGCTCGGTCAACCTTGCCCATCGTCGTCGTCCTCCCTGCGTCGTCCGTCTCATCCTCCCCTCCCTGCCCAGTACCCAGTACCCAGTACCCAGCTATAATGGCTGCGGGTCCCGCGTCAGTATGCTCTGTCGACTCGTTCTCTAATACTTGATGCAGGCTCTTTTCCTTCACTTTCTCCCACGCCAACGTGTGCGCCGCCTCTCTCTCGCCGGTCCATTCGGACGCTTGAAGTGATTTCAGCAGGATCTGAACACATACAACCGTCGTCACGTCGTCGCTGCCGATCCGTGTGCAGTACTTAATTCAAAAGTCCTACGAGAAACCTCTGGACGATCCCAATCCCAGAACCCAATCGCCATGTCTGCGTATAATACTCGCCCGCTGTCGGTCGAGAAGGTGTCGGAGCGCTCGAGATGGCCCCCGTTGACGAGAATGTTGATGTCGGGAGAGATGAGTGGAAAGGACACGAGAGAACTCTCGCGCAAGGAACGCTTTGATATCTGGATGGTCAACGAGGGTTATCGTCGATTGTACGTCGTCTGCCTTTTTCCTGCTGCAATGGCTAACCAGATCCCAGCTTCGTCTTTGTCTTTGCGGCCCTCCACGCCATGATCTTCGCCTTTGGCTTCATGAACTACCAGCTCAAGGATACGCTCAGCTCGGCACGAACCGTCTTCCACATCACCTATCCCATCGCCCGTTCCGCGGCTCTGGTTCTTCACTTCGATGTCGCCATGATCCTCTTCCCCGTCTGCCGCACGCTGATTTCGCTGGCGCGTCAGACGCCTCTCAACGGCATCGTGCAGTTTGACAAGAACATCACCTTCCACATGACGGTTGCCTGGTCCATTGTCTTCTTCTCCTGGCTACACACCATTGCCCACTGGAACAACTATGCGCAACTCGCGGCAGAGCAGAACCTGGGCTTCATGGGCTTCATCCTGGCCAACCTCGTGACCGGTCCTGGATGGACGGGATACATCATGCTCTTCTCCCTCACCTGCATGGCCGTCACCTCCTACGAAAAGTACCGTCGTGCCAACTTTGAGCGTTTCTGGTACACTCACCACTTCTTCGTCGTCTTCTTCCTCTTCTGGTCGATCCACGGAGCGTTCTGCATGATCCAGCCTGATGTGGCGCCCTTCTGTGTTGGCTTTGGAACCAGTGCCGTCGGTGTCTTCTGGCAATACTGGATGTATGGAGGTTACATCTACCTGCTGGAGCGTATTGCTCGCGAAGTCCGTGGCAAGCACAAGACCTACATCTCCAAGGTTGTCCAGCACCCCAGCGATGTCTGCGAGATTCAAATCAAGAAGGAGAACACCAGAACGCGTGCTGGACAGTACATCTTCCTGTGCTGCCCCGAGGTCTCGGTCTGGCAATACCACCCTTTCACTCTTACCAGTGCCCCTGAGGAGGACTACATCTCAGTTCACGTCCGTATGGTCGGTGACTTCACCCGTGCCCTCGGCAAGGCTCTCGGTTGCGACTTCAAGGCCAAGGGAGAGAAGGGCGATGCGTCCAAGGTCATTGGTGTCAACAAGGGTGCCGAGGGTGACGGAATCGACCCTGCTCTTCGCCGCATTCTTCCCCGTGTCTACGTTGACGGCCCCTTTGGCTCGGCCTCTGAGGACGTTTTCAAGTACGAGACTGCCATTCTTTGCGGAGCCGGTATTGGTGTTACGCCCTTTGCTTCCATCCTGAAGAGTATCTGGTACCGCATGAACTACCCCCAGAAGAAGACTCGTCTCCGCAAGGTCTACTTCTTCTGGATCTGCCGTGACTTTGGTTCCTTTGAGTGGTTCCGTTCCCTCTTGATGGCTATTGAGGCTCAGGATATGGGCAACGCGATCGAGATTCACACTGTAAGTTGGCGAATCTTGAAAGAGAACTTGGCTAATCAACATAGTACCTCACTGCCAAGATCAAGGCTGACGATGCTACCAACATCATGATTAACGACGCAAACTCTGATCACGATGCTATCACCGGTCTCCGTGCTCCTACCAACTTTGGTCGTCCCAACTGGGACATGATCTTTAAGAGCATTCGCAAGATTCACTCTCCTGGCGAGGCGGGTGTCTTCTTCTGTGGTCCCAAGGCTCTCGGTTCTGTCCTCCACATCAAGTGTAATCAATACTCTGAGCCCGGCTACAGCTACGTAAGTGTTTTGTCTCCATCACTCTTGACAATGGCTAACAACATCAGGTCTGGGGCAAGGAGAACTTCTAAGCTCAGAACGCAATGTTCTTACAACTGGCAGTTATGCAATACTATAGACAGATGCTTTACGCCCGCCGTCTGACACCGTCGGGTTGTAATGGCTACTGAAATACCTACCACCAACTTTAGGCAACGCAATAGATGGAGCAAGCTCTCTGTTGAGCCATGTCTTGTTCCTTTCCTTAACGATACTCCCTATTTTATTTCTGTTTAAATCTGCGGCTTCTAGAGTTACGCATGCTACGACGTGGGGTATACCATGCTAGGGATACTTGGGGATTATGGCTGATGCTCGGTTGATATCAAGGAGAGAAAATAGTCCACACTTATACGATGCATGTTCTCAACGTGATGCATGCTGGCTGCGGTCTGCTCTGTTGTGTATTGATGATATGTTTGGCTTGCAGCTTTGGTCTGGAGTGCGTGAGATCTATTTGATTGCCCAGACTCGGAGACGTGATAAACTCGTCTTGGTATTGTCGACTCATCCACGGTTTCAACTGCAGTAGAGACGTCCGAAACCTCTTACAATTGGCATCCTAGACGTTTTCAAACTCTAGAGTAAATTTGTCCACAACACGCAATGTGAACATTCCACGTTCTTCCTCCTTACTAGCATCATGCATTGTACGATGTCAAGAACGGATATGATCAGGCAATCTCAACCTCAAAGTATCTCATAGAGACAGAAACCCATTGCGTGTACTTGCATGGACGTTGAGGAACGTGAGGCGAACATCCTACTCGTTATGTCTGAGAGCGAGAAATAGCCCACTATGTACTGGGACTGGTAGACAGGGGTAGACAGAAAGAGTTCGAGATATATGGGACTTTGTCGCGATGTACTGCGTGATGCCAGTGCTCATGGTACAATCTAGAAGGGATATCCTGTCGCAATAGATCATCCCCCTGTCCGCAAAATGAGGCTCTTGACCTCCCTGATGGAGAAGCCTCCCGCTTTCGGATTTTAGGGATACTGTCTCGGTGCTCGCTTTGGGTCTTGTTCTTCAGAGCACATCTCTGTACGGCATTAAGAAATCTAGACCCTACTCAATCCCAGCTGGGTCCCCCAAGCGCATACAAGTTGGGTAGATCTCGTGTTCTGCACCCCGGTCCTGTTCACCTATTGCTTTATCCCCACGATCGATGGCGCGATCTCTTCCCTCTCCCTGTCATGCTCTGCTTCCCCGCCGCTTGCAGTGTCACGTCACCGTCGCAGCCGTGGTGATTGGAGCTCCGTCGCCAAGAGAGAGTTCGCGACAACCATACCAGCCTGGCGCTCGAGGACTTGTGCCGGAGCTAACGCTGTTGATATGGTAAAGTAGCATTGAGCGTGCTGCGAGCGAGATGGAAGAAGGCGTCATGGAACCAAGACTTTGATTCCTTTTCTTGATTGGCTTCTGATGAACATTTCTGGCAACGCGCTGCCTTGGCTGAGTGTGGGAGCTTGAGGTGTGTAGAAGCTTGATATGTGCTGATAACAGATGCGGGGATGCTGGGGGAGAGCTCAAGCTTGGGTTATAAGAATACCACATACATACCTTGCAATTGAGAATGGCCAGCAGCTGCCAGTTCACTCTGTACAGTATTTCACTGGAGATTTGCAATATTCAATCTTCTCGTTCCTTCAAGAGACGTGAGGTGCGCATCTCGGGATTGACGATATCGAACTTGGCTGGATATTTAAGCTTAAATCTAACCTTCAACGACGAGAACACACAAACGTCAACAACAAACGTCTGAAAGCACAATGGCCTCGAAAACAGAAATTCAGCAGGATCTTGTTTCCTCAAGCGCTGAATATGCATCCAGCTTTGACAAGGGCCACCTAGCCTTGCCACCAGCCAGGAAATATGCCGTTGGTATGCCTGACCCATCTCAAAGCCAACCTTAACACACTCCTATTACTATCAAAAGACTAACAGAGTCGTAGTGACTTGCATGGATGCGCGAATCGACCCAGCCGCAGCGTTTGGCATCTCCCTGGGCGACGCCCACGTTATCCGCAACGCAGGCGGGAATGCCCAAGATGCCCTGCGCTCGCTGGTGATATCGCAGCAGCTCCTCGGGACGGAAGAAGTTATCCTAGTGAAACACACAGGGTGTGGCATGCTCACCTTTGCCAATGCGGATGCGCTTGGCGTGGTGGAGAAAAGCCTGGGCCGAGAAGGACTCACGGCCGTTGAGAAGGAGTTTGACGCAGACTTTCAACCGTTTCCTGACCTGGAGGAGGCTGTCAGGGCGGATGTGAAGAGATTGAAGGAGAGCTCGCTGATTAAGAAGGGCATCCCAATCAGTGGCTGGGTCTACGAAGTCGAGACGGGAAAGACGCGACAAGTGGTTTAAGATGGACTGTTGCGAGTTACGAGGATATCGGTAGGTGACGGAGGATAACGTTTGCAGCTTGCCAGATTATTAAAGATTCTTCTCACAGCACCAACCGAAGATGGAGTGTGATTCTGATCTGATATAAAGTCATTGTTGGGTTGAAAATGTAAAGACTGACCCAGCTGCTTGTATCCGTCCACCAGCAATTCAATGTTTCAATTGAGATACGACCGGCAAGCTCTTTGTAATAACCAAGGCACAGACCAAGAGACTCAAAGGAACATATTTGCCTGTCAAGACTGCGGCTCTTGTCTCCCTCTGGGCAGTCTGATCACCGATGTCTCCGATGACAATCACTCAAGACTAGAATTGCGCTAGAACTGATCTTGCGCTTCTATCTGTTGATTTGGTCCCCAGTGATAGTTGGCTAGCTGTTGAGACTGTATCGATCTGCTTTTGTTTGCTCGAAACACATCATCCCAAGTCTCGCCTCGTCAGACGTCATGGATATAAGAAGTCATGAGGTTTCTCAATTGGTTGTATTGCCTGCAACCAAGACTTTACGAATGAATTGCTGACGAGTACTGTCGCTAGATGATTATGGGAAAGATGACCGTTTGTTGCAGCGGCACAAGAACGCTCTCAGCATCATGTCGTCACATCAAGTTCATCATCTCAGATCATGGACCGAGGTCCCAGTCTGCTTACGAGCTCCTACGTAATTTAACACTGACTTTCTTTAAATGCAGCAGAATTGCTTGACTCTCGGACTAGAAGACATTCCTACGAAAGATTGCTAGAACGAGGTCAAGATAGCATCAACCAGTACGACGACAGTCATAAGAGAATACACATAACACTTCAAAGAGCCCTCACGAACGATTGACCCATTTGCAGAATCACGGCAAAAACTCGACATGTCTTTCACGACCGAGACACAAAAGCATATTGCTTCTGAAAATGAGGCCTACGCAGCCCAATTTGACAACGGCGGCATTCCTGTCGCGCCAACGAAAAGATATGCAATTGGTAATGCCCAAGTCTCTGGATCTCTACTGCTTCTGCTATCACAAGTCTCAAACAGTCGCTAACTATCTCTCAGTGACATGCATGGATGCTCGCATTGATCCGTTCCGCGCATTTGGAATTGGATTGGGAGAAGCCCATATCATCCGCAACGGGGGCGGCAATGCCAAAGACGCGCTCAAGTGTCTCGTGGTCTCTGAACAGCTGCTTCAGACAAAAGAAATTGTTCTCATCAAGCATACAGACTGTGGATTTACTCACTTTGAGAACCCAAAAGCTCTCACAGCGATCAAGACCAACTTGGGTCAGGATGCGCTGGATGCAGCCACAACGCTGTTCAATGCGGACTTTCAGCCTTTCGAGGACGTAGAGATAGCCCTGAGGGAAGACGTGAGGATTCTGAAGAGTAGCGCTTTGATTCAGGATGGTATTGCCGTTTCCGGATGGATATATGATGTTGAGACTGGGAGAGTGCGACATGTACTGTAGCTTTTGTCTTGAAGATGTTTTCATGGCGAAAGAAAGAGGAGACACAAAGTGAATGGAGGCAGTGCCATTGAATAAGAGGAGTATTGGATCAATCCCTATTTGCTGAAGACTCTCAAGACTCTTGCCAAAGGGGCTTGATAATGAGGCTCTTGAAGAGCTGACACTTTGTCAACCCAACTTTAGCTCTTGGTACATCATATGTCTAGGTCTCGAGAAAGACTAGGAAGAACTGATTTAGGCCAAGGCCTCTAAGACTTAACAGTGATGGCTGGAAAGCCTCGCAAACTCACAGGGCAATATCTGCTCGTCTTGGTTGAACGCCCATCCCATCGCTAAGTGGGTGCTTAAGACTCTTCTGCTGACATCTCACCAACGGCTATAGTTGACACGATTTGAGCACTTGGAACTGATGGCGAACGTTCAGTTCCATCTCGGGATCATCTAACAAAAGTCCACAGCTCTTATCCAGACTCCTAGAGCCAACAGAAAGTCACCAATCTGCTCACAATATTGATCCACATCCACATCGAGCCTCTTCCTAATGATCTTCAGCTCCCATAATGGTGCTCTGAATCTTCGAATGAGACATGAATGAGGAGATACTCACTGACCTAATCACTGCCTAACCTGACAGCAGCCTCGCAAGTTCCTTGAGATCTGTGAGGTCAAATTAAGGTGTACACCACAATACCTAGGACGGGAGGAACAAGCCTCGGGAATGCATCGTTTGTAAACGACAGAGTTGTACAAGCTGACACCCTCATTCAACGCAGTCCTACTATTACCTGGGAATCCTGCCCTCGTGGAGCCAAGGAAGCTTGGCAGCGTCCTCCTTCGATCGTGCATCACCTTCCCTTAAGCAGATGACCGAAACAAGATTGCGGGATAGAGAATTCTAAACAAAGCCATGGCTGTGACGTGAAGTACTTCTAAAAGAGAAGGCGGATGGAAATCTTATCTCATCTGCATATCAGACCCCGATGCTCGTATAAACAAGGTGTGGCGGTCTTGGCATCTCAACTTCCGAGCTTACGGGTCGAGAAATAGCTGCTTAAATGGAAAGACACCTACCTTAATTGCTGATCATACACATTAGTCTGGACCGCATCGAGATATTCTGGACTCGTGGATTCTGTTTGCCTTCCTCGAGAAGTTTTGCCAAGTCGTCTTAAGGTTTTGCTCTGCTGACAATCCCACTTCTGACTGCAGTGTGCCTTGAGCCAATTCAGAATGCATCAAAATTTCCGACAGATGCATAATGTGGTGTTTTGCCACGATGGAAAAAGTATGCAGAGGAAAAGATCAGGCAAACTTTTGCCAAACGTGAAGAGATCCATCCAAAGGCTGTGTCGTAGGATTGGGGGCCAGCTAGGCATTGCTGATCAAAGGATCTCGTTGCAGAATGCCCACATCGTGACACCACCATTCGCCATCGTTACAGAAATTGTTGCCTTGATGCTTTGCCGCTCACCTCCATGAAAATCCGTGGGAATACACAGAGACCGCGGAGAAACGGAGAGACAGATTCCACCACTGCAAGAAGTCTGTGGATCGCTTGCCCACGAGATGAGGCCCTGGTCAGCCTCAGCTGCACTCCGCATTCCAACACACAGTATAACAGAAACGTTGTAAAGGTCGCATCTCATCCACATGTACGAAGCTTGCCGGAATCACCTACCAGGAATGTCCTGCAGGCTAAGCTCGCTGCGCAGTCTTATTGCATGAACGTGCTGAAAGACATGGTGATAAGGCAGGTCGTTGCCGATGCGAACTGGTGAATGAGAAGAAGAGGGTGTGAGGAGATCGGCAGTTGCTACACTTTGCCTGGATCAGGCTATTCAGCTGAATTGCTCCTTACTGTGTTGAGCCGTTCAGCTCGGGCAGAGGTGATCAGCGTAGAGAGCCGTTGATCGTGGCAATTGGACAAGTTGGAGAAGCAGAGCTCAAAGGTCGATGTTCGATGTCAGTTGACCGTGGCCGAGCAAACGCCCGATGCAAGAAACAGAAAGCAGAAGTCAAAGCTGAACAGATGTGACCAACTCCAAGGTAACTTGCAGTATCCGACAACCCGTTGATACAAGATGAGAGCCGTTTGGAGAGCTGAATGGCGTGATGAGGAGGACCGTGACCCTGTCCCACGTTGCATCAGATAAGCCTGTAAGTGTCGAGAGTTTGAGAAGCAGAACATGACCACTTATGTATACCAAGCTGTCCCGTGTTAGAGCTCGCTAAGTTATCGTGCAGACTGCCAAACGGCCTACTATATCTGTGAGCTTATACGAAGATAACTCTTCCATCCTGGGCATTAAAGGGTGGCAATTATGACGGTGAACAAGGAGGGCTTGAAGCATAATGCCAACTATGTTTTACACGTCTTCTGGAGCTCTTCTGGAGCTCTCCCATTCAATCACTATCGAGTTTAAGTCGGTGGTGGAGTAGAGAGATATCGAGTGATACACGACTGGGAATAGCATCACGGAGACGCACGACGCACTCCTATTTGGCGTCTTTGTAAGATCCGCCAGAGAACAGCACAGATGTCATCAATTGATACGGATACTTATAGAACAGGTCTCTATCGAAAGCGTGTATATCTACAGGTTCGGCGATTCGGTCGTGATCTCGATGGTGTTTCTACCCCTGAGAGAAAACCCTTTTGCCTTCCACAGCCCCAAATTCCACTCTCTGCAGCATCAGACTCTCTCTCTTGTGTTTCGCAACTCTGGTTTGACCTGTTCATCACGCATCTCCAACCCTGCGCGAGGGCCGCGCGGCCTTTAGCGGGGGACACCGAACGACAGACGGTATTCCATCACGAACCCGTTCGCAACTTGCCTACGAAAGCAGGCAAGTAGTCTCGGGAGTTGCGGAGAGGTAATCTTGCTAGAGCGGTGGCCTTCAGGAACGCTGACGACGATGGTGATGCAAGCCTCTGCGGACAGGATTTCTCTAGACCTCGAGCGTCGGCGAGACGTCTTGGCTCAAGGGGAAGACTTGATGAAGATTCCGGAAAGGTCGCCGGCTGGACACGAAGGCTGTTACTGCGACTTGACAGGCATGTCTTACGCGTGTCAATTGAATATGAGCTCTCCTGACAATCTCAAATTTGTAACGCTGTGTGTGAGATACCCAGAGCCTGTAGGCTCTTCTGAGCTTCAGACTTGCCGCTGAGAGATGTGATTCTCTTGAAAGTACTAACCATTTGAAAGATGTCCTGTCTCTACAGTTACAGTGGTCCAATCGCCGAGTTGAACTCTGGTTCAATAGTACTGATGGCTAACTGCGTTGCAATGCTGTCTTTGCCGAACACTCAGACCGAGCTTTTTGTGGACCGGGATAGACTGTCTAGTGTGGTTGATATACAAGCTTCTTTCGACGAAACATTGAGCATGCGAGGCACAGCTGCAGTAATAATGTGGTCGGAGCAGAGTGGGACTCCGTCTGTCCACCCGGGGATCGAACGTGCCACACTCCTGGAGCGTCAGGTTGGTCAATCTCGTGAGAGTGGGCTTTCAGGAGGCAAAGGAAATACCAAGAGGGGACCTGTCCACCAGCTTTGTTAGTCTTGGAGTCGTGAGTGTCGGCAGCGTTCACCGAAGAATATGCCATTGGACCCTGTCTGAGAAGTCCCATCGTAACTTGACTACATACACCAAGGTAACATTGCACGTTAACAATAGCATCAGGTTGAGTTCGAGTTCAAGCTCTAGTTCATTGTTTGACAGAACCCACTAAAAGACTGGATATCTAATGATGTGGTATGGAGGTCTCCCTTGCAGATGTGGTAGAAAACGCCATGTCAATGCTGCATGCCCCCAAAACATTGTAAACGCCGTGTACGCGCAGCTATCCACATACGCCTGCTAAAACAGTCTATATATGTTCTTCCTAGTGCAGGCAAAGACGCAGCAGGTCATTGACGCTGTAGCTGTGGAGATGTAGGAAAATGAGACAAATCATGCCGTCCCATGTGAAGACTGGCCAGAAAACCAAGATGGATGGAAAGAGAAATAGCCACATGCGGCTCTCTGAAATCAACAACGCCGCTGCAATGCAAGTAGATCGGTCTTGTTCGTCGACCTCTAAGGTATTGTGTATCATGATGGCACCACAAAGAAATAAACACGGACTTTTGTGTCGTTTCGTGCGGCAAGCGTAATGGAGAAAGCTGCCACGCACGATTCACCTCATAGGCAAAACTTTCGGTTGAGCACATTCAAGGCTCTCATATCCTCTCCAAAGTTCAGCTTGTCGTGAGGGATATCCTTGGGTCCCTCGCCCCTGGGACTTCGGCTTCCGGATCGACTTCCAGGGGCGCTGCCTAGGTTTCTGCTATCGCTGCCGCTCACAAGGGAGCTGATTGACGGGATGCTCTGGCCGGCCGGGGGAAGCTTAAGCTCTGGCCTAAAGCTCTCGGAAGCTGGCGAACCGTTCACGCTCGAGCGTCCAGGGGTGATTGGTTGGGGCAGGGGAGGCGTGTGAGGACTGCGGCTACTGATGGAGCCATGCTGAATAGGAGGAGGCCCAGACATCAGGCTTGTGACGGAGAAGCCACCAGGTCTCGAGTCTGTCGACAAGTGAGGAAGCTCGTGTGATTGTTGCTGCAGAGCCAACTGGGCTGCGTGCTGCGCAGAGTGTTGCTCGGCAATCAGACGGGCCTGGGCAACTCTGGGCGAGGGGTTTGGCGCGTAGACGGGGATCGATGCTTGCGATCCAGCAGCTGTCACGGCACGGTGCAGAAGAGTCGTAGGTGGCAGAGGAAGGGTTGTCTCGTGAAGCGGTGGAGGAGGTCGATCAAAGGCCGTGGGGAGAGGAAGCCCGGGGAGAGATGGCGGTTGAATGGTGTGGTACTGGTGAGGACTGCTGTGGGATGAAGGAGGCTGAGAATGAGGCTGAGACATCTGGGCATTGTATGCTGGGTAGCTATAAGGAGGCGTCGAGACTGGAGAGGGAGGCCAGTTGTTGTATCCAGGGGCCACTTGGTATCCGTATGGTGGTCTGCTTGCTTGCATTGGAGAGTTGTGCATCGAGTGTGTCGCGTGAGAATGAGGCATATAGCCGGGAGCACTCTGCATTGGAGCTCGAGTGACGGCTGGTCCGGGGGACTGTTCGTGAACGGTTGATTCGGGATACATGCCCTTGACCGGAATGATGTGGCGAAGAGCTGGATCTTGTGTCGGCTGCATCAGCTCCTGGCCGTTGGTCGGGCGAGAGTAGTAGCTGATGAGGTGAAGATGCTGTCCCGTTGACGCTGTGATGCTGAAGGACTGCTTCATCAGACCATCGGGCTTGTATCTGTATCCGTCGGGGCCGTCCATATCCTGATCGCCATCCTCGTCGCTGCCTCTGCCACTGTCAGGCGTCTTGCCAGCTCCTCGTCGTGCTTGAGGCACAAAGTTGCCGCCGCCTCTCTTGCCCTCCATCTCTCGATATGTCAAGAAGCTTCCCGACACTCTGCTGGCACTCCATGACTTTCCGTCCGTCCACCGGCGCATTCCAGCTTCTCGCTCATCCCACACAAACACGGATCCCGAGCGGATCGACTGGCGCTCCTTTTCGGACAATCTTCGCTGAACTCGAGGGAGAATTCCGAGACGGCACGCTTCAAAGAGCTTGATGGCGTCGGCAGGCGTCCGTACATGTCCGTGGTAGGTTTCCATCATGGCAGTTGGGGGCGTATGGAGAGTCTCACGCCAGGATCATGAAGTGTGAAAGGAGGTGAAGAGAGCAAGGACGAGTTCGTGGTGCGAACTTGGTGGTGATGTTGGTTGAGGCTCGGCTTTAAGCCAATTGGTCCGACGACGGGTCTGGGAACCGCCAGGGACTTGCGTAAGTGATTGCGCGAGGCGTTCAAGTCTTTAATTGGAATCAGAGCAGCGCGTCGCAGAGTATTTGCGGGTTCTGCTAAAGTTGGATGTTGGCAAGCCGGGCAAGTATAGTCGTGATGCTGAGACGCGGAGCGGGTAACGTCTTCGGCTGGGCAACACCGTTAGCACAAACTGCGTCCCACGATGGTCTGGAAAGCAAGCAGGTAGAAGAGCGAAGAGCAAAGAGAGAAGATGCTGAAACAATCCAGAGTCGCAAGCAACATGCTGACAGAAAGCTTGGCTGTTCAAGGTTGAGCATAGATGCGCGTATTCCTTCCTTTGACTGAGCCGTGCGTGGAGAGCAGTGGAGGAAGAAGATATGTATAGATGTGGGAAGAGAGAGAGCGCGAGGAACACATCGATGCAACCCTCGGCCCGGATAGCCTTGAGAGAGGCTTGTCACGAGCAGGAGTTGATACTCTGAATCCTCTGCCAACTCCTCTCTTCATTGCTGCTGCCACGGCCATTCTCTGGCAGTACAATACCGTCGTCGCACGTCAGATCCAAGAGATGCGAAACGCTGGTCCACTCGGGCATTGCGGGCTGCTCTTGTCGTACGCAAGTCACTGACGCAGGCGTCGTAAGCAGCGGGCGAAGGCAGTCTGCGAATGCCTGTATGATACTCTGGATGTAGAGGTTTCATAGGAACAACACTCGCCGTCTCTCAAATGCAGATGCGCGGGTACTGTGCCAGCGACAAAGTGAAGCTGGATGAAGGCCCTCTCGTGTATAGACGTGCTCGAGGGGTAAGATAGAAACTGATGTCAAACATACCGTATTGCGTAAATGACAGAGCCAACGACTCGTCGGTGTATAGAACAAAGAGGCTCTCCGTTATGCTAACCTCCAAGATCGTGAGAGAGAAGTGTCTTTGCGAGTGCCAAGCCCTCGTGATACACAGCTCGGGGTTTTTGATGATCTGACTCCCGACGTCTGTGCTGTGAGAAACGTTGATATCGGAATCGCTGGAATTGCAGACAAGTGAAAGGCTTGATGGAAACTGTTGATGCTGCTCCTTGGAGGCGTTTAGGAAGATCGGGGGCAAGGTTGAAGAAGGAAAAGGATTGAGAGTTGGTAGAGAACAGTCTTTAAGCGTGCCGTGCCGCGGATCCCAATGTTCAAAAGCACCGTGGACCTGGATGTTTGCTCGACGAGGGACACACAAGGGGAGGAAGAGGAGGAGAAGAAAGGGGGAAGAGGAAGCAAGATGTGGCGGAGGGAGAGACGAGGTAGAAAAGGACGAGCCCGAGATGATCAGATCAGAACGCCAGTCGAGAAGAGAGAGAGAGATCACTACAATGATGGAACCAACTTAACTAAACACTTAAGCAGCGGCAACAGCAACAGCACGCCAGGGCCCCAGAATGCATTGATTACTTTTAGCAGTTAGCGTGCAGAGGTTATTGGTGATATTATGCCCCACGGGAGGCAATGATTATAACGGCGCTACTCCCTATACAGCACACCACGTACGCAGCGCGGAGAAGGGTCAAACTGATCACTCCTAAATCTAACCCCCAAGACATCCATAGAATCAACGCTGCTTGGGTATTAATAAGTCTTCTCTGCAATCGACTCAACTCGACAGGATCGTGTCGGCCATGCTGTGCTGGTGGTTGGTTGTGCAGCAAATCGTGCCACAGGTCATCAGCTTCGTCCAGCGACAATAGGGTCACGATACGACCTTCAGAACCCGAGCCCACCCCCATCGAGAAGCAACAATGCGGCTATGGGAACCCGGCGACCGGATTCACAGCTCTGGGCATTCGAGAATATTGCAGGAGCATGGACAATGGCATCTGGAGATGCGATTCCAACCGCGGCTGAGAAGCCACCATACTTTACCTTTACCTCGATGGAGCGGATCGAATGGCCGAAACATGCCAAAGTCCCCAGGGGAGGCAGCTGAGTTTATGTCATGATGATGAGCAAGGCCTCTCTCGAGAATTGACACGGCGAACAGGCTCCGTCTCCCGTCTTTGTCCTCGTGGACAATGGACAAGTGACAAGTGACAAGCTACTCTGCAGCGTGTTGGACTTGTCTGGGAGCCAGCTACCGTTTTCTGGACCCGTCCGTTGACTGCAGCCGTCACCTTTCATGTCATTTCCACGATGCTCTTAGCATGGAGCAGCACGTCTTAACCAACGCTTGGCTTTCTGCTTGGCTAGACGTACAGAAAGGCTGTGCATCACGGCAGCAAGGAATTGCCTTGGCGAGACCATGATGATCAGAATGATCTCCTGAAGCGAGCAGACAGAGGGACGAAACAAATGCCGGCCAGAGCTTAGCAGGGAGTGAAGGAAACGACGGACACTCAACTAGCAGATACAAGAGCCGAAGCAGGGCATGAGAAAGGCAACGAGACAAGCATCCCAGACAGGGCTCTATGGGTAATCCCCAGTCGACATGCGTAAGCGTTTGCCCAGGCCATCAAAGCTTAAAGCCTGCGAAGTGGGAACATCAACGAATTGCTTAAAGGCCCCTGGTCAGACAACTGACGCTGCGGATACAAGTATTCAGGATGGACCGGGGACCTGTCATTGCTACCGTTGATGCCTCTGCCGCATCACCACTATCAGCAAGTGTCGTCGTTGACACTCAAGTGTCCCCCTGAAAGCTGGCTTGACAGGATGAACCGCGCAGCACAAACGTTGTTACTTTACACAAACCGTCTCCACGTCTCGTATTCCCAATCTGTCGCGAGATGATTCTCATCAGCCCCGGCGGCAAAGCTCTTCCCGGCCCCCTAACTTGATGTATTTGCTGCTGCAGCTCGCAGTACGTACATGCCCTGATGATCCAGCTGTCGTGTTGGTTCACTTCTCGTTATTTCAACGTCGTACGTACCAGTATCCACCGAGACGACTGTGTGGCTTTGATCCATGTCCTCGCACCCTTTCACAATTGCCAAACAGCGCTCCAGGGAGACCTGCTCTCTATTTAAAGCGAATGTGATTCGTACGCGTTCAAAGCTCCTGGAACCGACTCCATCCAGTCAAGAGGACAAGGGCAACGACTCCAGCTCATCGTTATTCTTGAAATGAGATTGTTGGTGACGAGAAGTCGACGTAAGCAACCACTAATCAAACCTTGGTTGTGACTGTCATTACACCCGAGCATCTTCTCGTACATTACAATCTAGAGAGATTAAGTTTGGCACCGCGGCCGTTTTGACTCTTCGTCCGGCTTCTGATGTATGCATTCTAACTTGGGGCTTGGGGAGTTGAAGCTTTGTACTTGTACATTTCTCATGCTCCAAGCCTTTGCTAAATCCCAAACCCGGGAAGCGCCGGAAATCCTGCATAGTTGCGGAAGATCAGCTGGATTGGGGTGTACTCAAACTCACATTTTGCGAAGACAAAGTCTGGGAGTTGTCTTGGAAGATGGATTCTTGCGAATGGCGTCGGCGAGGCTTGCAACGGAATGGGTGTTGTCGTTCCATGCTTGGGATGATCTTGATCTCCCTGTCTCCTCTGCCGCTCCCACGAGCACTTAGTTCTTCGCCCTTTGGCATCCCACTTGACCAGGCCGAGACCATGTGCAGACGGCACAAGAATTGCCCAGCAATCAGTTACAAGGGCCACCCACGCCTTGATCGCCCTCGAAGCTCTTGCCGGTAGGATCTGGGCAAACCTCTCATCAGCCGACAATAGACTTAAGCCCTTGAGATATGTAACATAGCGTCTCTCAGGACCGTGATTCAGGATCCGTAGTTCCCATTGCCCAGATTTCACGCGGAGCCACTGTGGGCTGGCACACAAGGGCGCAGTCAAGGTGAACAGAAAGGCAACTCATCCAACTTGTTTAAGGCCGCCAAAAGCATGTCCCTGTTGTCGGTGTTGCCTTGCCATTGTGTCAATTGATGCTGGCCTTGCTCATCGATAGGTATGCAAGTGGTTGAGATAGGGTTACGCAATTTCTGGCCATTGTCCACGAAATATGCGTCGTACAATCAATCGTAGTAGACAAAGGCACGGGATCAATTGCTGCCCTTGACTCAATGCTGGTCCTAATCCTACCATGATCTGTGCGAGGAGGGCTTGCTGCATCTTTTGAAGTCGCCCTCGGAGGCCAGAACCAATCACTACACATTCAGTGAGATTCCAGCTTCGTTAAGAGTTGAAGACTGGGATGATTACAGATCAATTGTTCATTGTCTCTGAAACCATGTAGCACGATTGCCCATGTTCCAGGCAATCTACAGAGCAACTGATCTGACACATTTACAGATACGAATGCCCTATAGCTAGCGACATTGCCAGCTTCAGTTGAGTGGGATAACGCGGCCAAGCTTCAGCGCGAGTTATACAATGAATAGCTATCGATAGCCCACCGTTCACAAAGGGCATCCCAAGCCGTTGAGCTGTTCGATTCTGACTTTCCCTTGCACCCACCTTAAATCCTTTTGTCTTGCCCTACCCTGGTAGACAATCTGCAGTAATGAGAAACGGATAGTAACTTTCGGGCCACCCAAATCTCTCGTTGTCCGCTCCAACGCCCACTTAGTTTTCTATTAGCTTCAATCTGTCGTTGCTTGTCTCATCCGCAGAACAGATCTGAGTTGGAAAGGAGGCTCAGGAGCTTGGCTGATGTATTTGGAATGTTTCCTGATTCACAGGAGTACTGTGACTTGAAGATGCAGCTTCAAGAACCGATCACATTCTTGTGAATCATTGAGACTTTTACTCCGATTTCTCAGGGGCAACAGACAACATCAGTCACAAACAAACCTGTCCTGCGGAGTGTGTCAGCTGTACCATGTGCCATCCAGACGTTGCAATGACTCTCAACGCTCGAGACTGTTTTTCTTCGGGAATATTTTAAGACGATGAAGTTATGCTGCCAAGCAACGCGACGTCCTTGCGTTTATCGTCTTACTTTTCCGTGTTCTGGTCCGCGAATCGAGCGGGTGGCAGATGGTGGAGAGAAGACTCTTGGCTTCGAGAAACCCTCCCCCTTCTTCTACCCCATGTGGTTGAGCGGTTACTCTTGTGCTTGTGCAACGTCTCTCTGACAAACGTTTGGGCTTCTGAATCTTTTACACGGGTGTGTACCGAATTCGATCTCCCATCGACTTTCTCACGGCTCCTCCGCAATCATACGATAGGCGAACGGCCGTGTTCACCAGCTTCAGGTCGAGAACTGTGCCACCAGACTGTGAAGCTTGGCCCATCGCCTGGCAATGCCTGATTATTAAATGTTTGCTCTCACAAGCTGTTGGGACAGAGTTGAATGTCAAAAGGTCAGACTCCCGCCAAGCAGCATGTGTACGGCGAGGAGCGAACGAGGAACAGCACAGGATTTCGAGAGCCCAGAAAAGGCCAAGCATTTTGCCAAGACATCTTTGTCAACTTTGTCTTGGGTGGCTTGCATGGCACACATGCGGGTTGACACGACAGACGCGCCTCGTCAGTTAAGCATATTGTTTAAAGTCGGAGCGAATATTGTATGGGCTGATCGTCACACCTCCCCAGTTATCCCAGACCTCCCAGACCTCTCAAAAAATCACTCTCAGTCGTGCCAAACGATGCCAGATAAGGCATGAGGCTAGTCTGGGGATTCGTCATTCAATCCACTCTCGGCCCCGTCATCAATTCCGCTGCTCACGAACTGGATCATGGCAATCAT